>JAECUM010021021.1:0-68663 GCA_016617855.1 Megalonaias nervosa
GCATGACCTGTTTCTGTTCGATATTCAGAGCCAAAATTTTGAAATGTCACCGTCCTAAATTGTTGTAAAAGTTTGGAATTTCTTTTTATCTAAGTAACAACACTGATACAGAATAGAAACAAAAATCCATTCAAATCAACAGTTCATGCCTTATATATATATATATATATATATATATATATATATATATATATATATATATATATATATATATATTGTTACGTATCGGCTCGTTCAAAAGTAACAAAAGAAAAGAGTGAAGACAACAATCTTTGTAAGTTTTAACAAAAATAATTTATTTCCCTAGAAAACACGGTGAAAAGGTGAAAATATGAAATAGGACCTACGGTTTGTGAAGAAAATCCAAACATTTATCCTAGTACTGAAAAATACAAGTCCTATCACCAAATAATGTTAACTGAATCCAGGTTCGAATCTTGATGACGTTCCAAGATGGAGGATGATGACGTCAGGTGAAGTTTTTACACAAATGTCCAGAATTTCACGTTGAACCACAATTTGTACTGTACTATTCCAATTTAGAATGAATTTCTTTGTCTTAAACCACTTGTGTAGTTCTCCAGGGAAAAAAAAATCATTATTTAAAAAGTAGATGAACTCCTATAGCTGTCATTTATAACAAGACACATCTCGAGCTCTACAGATGTAAAGAAAAATAAACTCTTTCCAGCACAAGAAAAATAATACCTTCTTCTCAAGGTATAAGAACGACTCTGACTATTTCACAGGGACCTAAGTGTTTAAAAACCGAACCAAAACGTCATTTCATGCATACGCACGAAGAACGAGTGGTTATTTCATCATCTAACAATCGCAGTACACGATGTAATCAAATATGCTTAGAAATGACCTTGGCCACAACCAATGGTTTACGCCGGTTGTTTATCCAGTCGGCAATCTAAAAAAATGCTTACGCACGCCGAGAGTCATATTTACGTTCTAAATAAACACGATGTTTCTTTCAAAAATATCAGATCCCGTGAACATAATCATCATCATAATAAAACATAATGCTACAAAAATGAAATAAAAAGAATTCAATTTTTAACACACAAGTAATTAAACTACATGTATATATATATATATATATATATATATATATATATATATATATATATATATATATATATATATAATTCGTTTAGATATAAATAAATATTTTACTTGTTAAGTAGAAATATTTTGTATCGTCAGGAGAGGCTTGGCCTTCAGTGCTTCAACTTATGAAATATTTTGCTATATTTACTCAAACACATACATATAATTTATGTCTCCGACTAAAAATAGCGCTTGCCTGTCTAATTATAACGCATTTTCCCATTCTTGTGGGTATTCTGGTTCACATATGAATGAAATGATTTTGAAGCATTGACAAATAGTTTATCTCCTGATTGGTTTAAATGTCTCTTTCAGGCAAAATATTATACAATTCCCTCGTTTTCATACATACATACATACATACATACATACATACATACATTTCTAAAATCTTTGACTGAAACATCATCAGTCTGGGGTGAATGGTGTGGTGAGAATGACTGTTTATGACAATTTAAAAACTTTAACTTCCGATGAATTATTTTCGAATACAACAATTGTGGTATTTCTGTCATTCAAGCATATTCCAACGAAACTCTCGAGTCCATGAGCACTTGACAGCAACACACTCAGTTGTCTCCCTTCCGGTGTCATTAAAATCACATTACCAGAATCTTTGCAACAGCTGTAAATGAGCCCTCTCTTGTCTACAGCGATTCCAATTGAACCTTTGAAGTCACTACTCTCGGATGTGTTTATTTCCTTCCCTTCCATGTCCACTGTAACGATTTTATTTCCATGTGTGTAATGGATATTTTTTCCGTCCGGACTAATATAAAGAGCGCTGTCGCCAAATTCGTATGTAAACTTAACAGTTTTGATGTGAGAGTATGATGCTCCATATATATATATAGCACGCCCGCTAACGCATACAAAAATATTTTGCACATAGGAAGCTACTCCATGACAATAAGAACCAACGTAAATGCTTTTTATCTGTGTTAAGACATTGGTTACAGTCACAAGGAATAGTCTTTTTTCTCCAGTTACCGCTACAGTTTGTTGGTCCACACCGCAGATGTATCTTGGCATGCGCTGCATTGTCAAATCAGAAACAAAATGGAAATATTTATCAAACAGCTTAAGTTTTTTATTTCCTGCATCACACAGAACGATTCTATCATCAGGAAGGAAAACACCTGAACAAATATTACAAGATTTATCATCACTAGGAGTTCTAGCATTGAAAGTAAGGCCTGAGTTAGGCTGAACACATGGTAGCATCAGCAATCTCTCCTGAAATGACGAATCTGGGTTTAATATAGGAAATCTGGACACCGTCGTCATCACCTGACCCAATGAACTCAAGTTCTGAATGACCTCTTCAAAATTCTCGTTATGCTGATATCCAATTATCATCTCCTTTGATCTGTTTTCCAGTGCGTCATACTTCTGCAAATACTTCAGAAGCTGACCTGATACTTTGTTGAATGTTATCATGAATTTGGTTTTATCCTCGGATTTTTCAGACACATATAACATTCTCTGAGACATTTCTATGGCGGCGATAGCACTTTTACATTCGGTAATTTGATTCGAGGTTTCCACCGTTTCCTGTTTACAAATCTGCTCCAGTTCTGCAAGAGATGCTTCTTCAAGCTTCCCAACTAGATCTTTCAATGAAGAAGTCCACCGATTGATTGCAGTTCGTACTTCTGTTTTCTGTTGATCTATAGAATCAAGATGGTTCTTTCTATTTTCAAGCAATTTGTGGAACATCTTATTCAAGGCTTCTACGTTTTCTATTGCCAGTCCAAAGTCCTGCCCATCCTTAAAATCTTTGGCAAAATCCTCAACGGAAGACAAATTCTCGCATTTTCTGTGATGTCGGATCGCACATTTCGAGCAGCAAAATTCTTTATGGTCTGAACAAAAGTATGCGTGTTTTTCTTGATGTACTGAACACAGATACATGTCCAAAGATATTTCCAATATATGACTTTCAGGCATGCATTGCTTAGTGATTGTGTGGTCCTTTGTTGCCCGGAACTTTTTGTGACAATTATAACAATCATGGCAAAGGTATTCTGTACAGGTTACACAATAGGCCATGGAAAGAAGCTCTTTTCCCTCCGTTAAACATGGCTGGCAATAAACTGGGTCATCGTTCCTAGACTTTGCTGACTCTACAAAAGACACCTGCATGGAATTATTGGAAAGTTTAGCGGCCCAATCATCCGGGGTCTGGTCGGTAGCGGGAGCAGGACAAGGATTTCTGCACATGGGGCACGCAATGGTATCCGATTGTATGTTCTCTTCTCTTAGACCGCGGACATGTTTACAAATACACTTCTCACAGAATGTGTGGAAACACGGTAATACTTTCGGTGACTCGAATATTTCTAAGCAGATTGGACAATTTAACTTCTTGTCAGCAGCGTCCTGTGCATCCGCCATATTATGCAGTGTTTTCTTCCTAGTCGTGGTGTTAAGCTGAGCGATAATCAATAACTCTCTGTTCGCTGGCTGAACACGTTGTACAAGAAGGTATAAAATCAGACAATTTTCTGATTGCACAGTTTATGTCTCTTGACGCTTCAGTTTACTTTTAAAAAAACAACAGACATACATCCAAGGGTTAAATCCGTGCATTAGTGTGGTAGCTATGTGGCAAATTGCCAAGACTTATCATGAATTAGCTAGCTACATGTCTAGTGTTATATGACCTGTTGTAGTCACCGGGTGTAATTGGATGTACAATAAAATGATCATGTACAATTTGGACCGTAAACACATATTTAAAAGTTTTATGCTAAAATGCGTTATGTAAACTGTGTGATTCGGCAACCGATAGTTATATCACGGTTAAAGCAGAAAAACAACAAAACAGCAAATAAATAAACAAAACAAAAGCAACAACAAAACATTTAACTTTTCGGTGGTATGTGCCGTGCTATTCGGCAACTGAATAACAGTAATCCCCAGCCCTGAGAAAAAAAATCACACACACAGACCAAAAAAATTATCTATTATTGCAATCCGGAACTTACTTACATTTGCCTTTTATTACGTTTTTCATATGTGTTATCTCTCCATTTTCCTATTCTGGCCTTTAATACCATGTCGCGTTGGTATAAGCATCATGTAATTATGTCCCTCTGTCCGTTCGTCTGTCCGTCTTTTACCAGTTTCGATTATGCACATTATCTCACATTCTCTACTCTTTACAGCTACTACACTTTGTGGATGACCTGCTCTAGGGACAAGGAAGAATCCTAATGAATTTTTGTCAAAAGACCAAAGGTCAAGGTCACTGTCTCAGTGAAAAAAGTGGTTTTCGCACAATAACATCAGCTGGATGTCACATACCTAACTCAAACCTTGTGGATGTCTTGCACTTGGGATAAGTAAAAGGCCTGCTTAGTTTAGGGTCGAGAGGTCAAAGGTCACAGTCACTATGACAGAGAAGAAAAATTATTTCTGCAGTAACATTTCAGTTCTAGACTAAGTACCTTCACCAACATTTGTGGACGACTTGCACGTTGTGTAAGAAAGAAGCCTATTGATTTATATGCTAATAGTTCAAAGGTCAAGGTAACTGGCTGAAAGAAGAAAAATGTTGTTTGCTTAATAACTTTATATCTAGATCACGTACCTTGACTAACGTTTGTGGAGGGCTTGCACTTAAGGTATGGAAGAGACCTCCTGATTTTGGTGTCTAAAGGTCAAGGTCAAGGTTGCTCAAAATAAAAATTGTTTTCTGAGAATAAACTTTGTTCTAGAGTAAATTACTTGATCAAATTTTGTGGATGGCTTGCATGTTAATATGTAAAGCTAGGTGATATTAAGTCTATTAAATAATGGTGTCTTCACAATAAGATTAGTCTGAGACTGCACACTTTGACTATAGGTCCAGTTCATTGAGACCTGATGATCAATAATCTCCAGAGTCACATATACCCGACTAATACGTCTGTAATGGAGTATTAAACAGGAGCTTGATGTATATTGTGCCGTTTACTGTACTTTTATTTTTGAATCAGCTTGTTTTAGGATCAAAGGAATTCCACAAGGCCTTGCGCCGATCGATTTTCAGAGTCAGGTTGACAATCTTCAAATCAATAAGTTGGAAGACAGAAATAAAGAAGTGTGTGCTTCAATATATAGTTACACACATATGAAGAAATACATGTCTGCGGCATGATGCCCCAGTGCTAGACATTACTATAAACTGTCACAGTGCAGACATCGTAGCGATATGACTGAAAAATTGTTAAAGCTACGTTAAAAATCTAAAACACACACACACACACACACACACACACACACACTGTGACACACACACACACACACACACACACACACACACACATGAAGAAATATTTAATGCTTAAAAAAGAAGAGAAACAAACAAAGCGCCCCAATAAATAAATAAATAAATAAATAAAACAGCAACAAACAAACAGCTTTTTCTTCGAAATTCCCGTCAGGAGCCTTCTCGAATCAATCTAAATCTTGTGGAAAAGCCAGCTTTAATCAAAACACAAGTCTAAGGTTCTTGCTGGATATACTTTAAGATCAGGTCATCAAAGTAATATAACTGTCGAAATAATTTTGAAACCTCCTTGTATTTGCGCGCGCGCAGAGAGAGAGAGAGAGAGAGAGAGAGAGATTTTATTTCAGTGAAACTCCATTCTGAGTCACTGAACTAAGCCAAGAGTCAGAACGTACCTAAATCATAGAGGGGACATAATTAAAAGTATATGAGTCTATCTGTGTGATAGTGTCCTGATCATTAACTTGAACAAGGGCGAATTTCTTATCTTAAATATTTAATGTTTGTCTTCTTAAACAGCCAACATTTAGCATTTTTCAAGTTTTTCTACACTTCAAGTAAAATTTTAGCCTTACCCACCTCTTTATCATAAATTGTCTTTTTACCATTGATATTTATTACAAGAGACCGAAAATGACAGTGCCAGGGTTGAGGAGACTTGTGCTTACTGCCTTACAATACGTAACGTGGGTTATTGAAAACTTTTGAATTTTTTTTTAAAAACCTTTTTAATAACATATGTTTCTTTTATGATGACAGTAAATTTAACGCAGAGCAATAGATAAATAACGTTCAGTAGAATGATCTGCGTCTGTACGTGCAGCACACTGGACACCTGCAGATACATTTGTGTGTCGTAACATTGGTAACTGGCAGTTACCTAAAAATGGAGAAAAGAACAATTCTGCAACTGAGAAAGAACATGCAATAAAACTCAGACTTTTCTTTATCTCTTTCTTTTTTTTTTCTTTTAATCATTTAAGAAGCATATGATGCAGTCTTTTATTGATTTTTTTTATTATATAACTTGAATACATAAATGGATCAGCGTACAAACTATATGCAGAGGGGTCCAGCGGCAATGACACTGGTGTCGAACATGTCAAGACAATCTATATAGGAGAAAAGGCAATATTTAAAAGTCCAATGAATGCTGACCTGGCAAGAGAAAAATACAGCACCAGACAATCTATATTAACAGACAAGATTAGAAAGGGCATATGATACAAATGGTAAAATTATACATATGTATTTAGGGCACGAAGAGTTAGACACTAGGGAAAGAGCATATATAGTTTAATCGACAGTATTTCATCATGATAAAGTTGTCAGTGGGAGTTATATAGGTGACATCATCTTCAGTGTGTCCATTGGAAAGGTACTAAGCTCCCATTTTCTCTGCATGATATTGACAATAATGTGTTACAATCGCTGTTAAAGCCAACCAAAACAATCCACATTTCCATTAAAACCAACCAAGAAAACAAACAAAACAACTATATGAAGATTTCAGATCTACGACGATACTTACCTTATCGAAGGAACTGTGTTATACTGAAGTGCCTTGTCGTGAAGTGGTGCTTTATGTGATAGTGATTTGCATATAGAAACAAAAATTAAACGAGAATGCTCAAAAATGAAATTTTAGATTCATTGATATGACAAGAGGACACTTCATAAGTGGATGGCATGCCACCAAGGATAATATTGTAATCAATACCACATGGCCTTATGAATTATTATCGTCATTATTATTATTGTTTTATTTCTATTGCAGCAAGAAACAGAATCCCTAAAAAGGGTCCATGAGTGGATAATAGAAGGCATATTTTTGGGGTGACAAAAAATTTTCAAACAAGAAGATGATTGATTGTCATTTAGATTCTTGGATTTAGCATCCTTGACGATATCTTGTTAAAGGGAGACAAGTCAAGATCTGACACTGAAAGATGGTAAATGAGTTACATCCCTGCAACCTCATTCAATAAAATTTGCAAATACTTGACAGTTGTTACCATTATTAAATGCATTATTGTCCTTAACTACTGTTCTTGCAAAAGCTAGCGGATACCCCGGATCATCGACGATACAACTCACAAATACACACTTCACAAGAATAATGGAACTCAGAATCACCCACTTCCCAAATTAATCGTGCTTTCTGTGCAGATTTATATCCGTATAAAAAAATGATTCCATTCCTGTCATTTAATTTAGTCCTAAGAATGGTGGGAGGGTGCCCATAGTATTATGCAAGCTAATGATGATGGGGTGGTGGTTTGAATACAAATTATGCGAGACTCAAACCTCTGTGGTAAGCTATATTAACTCATCCCTCGTGGTGATTTAGGTGACACATAAGGCTTCATATCATTCTCTGTGGGTGATGGTGTTCCATGTCGGGCCACATTCCGTCATCTCTTTCTCCATAGTCCTTCTCCCAGTCTCTTTGGGCCGATCCCTCTTTCATCTTCCGTCCTGGATCCAGTGGATGGCTGTCCTTGGCAGGGCATACATTCAGAACCCATGTCCCAGCAATCGCCATCTTCATGTCTTCACAATCTGGACAAAACATGTTACTTTTGTACTTGGACAAAGATCTTCATTTTAAAATCCATTAGGCCAGAAGATGCTAAGAATTTTCTGGATGCACTTGATTTGGAACATTTTCAAGCTTTTATGCTCTCTTTGATGTTAATTTCCAACATTTAAAGCTGTCCAAGGACACTCTTAATATTGATCATCTTTCCTGCCGGACTACATGATGGTGTTTCCTGTGGTCAGTGTTTTTTTTTTCCCTGCTCCTATCCATCTGGCCTTTGTGATGCAACGTAGACTCAGCTCTCATTAGTGTTTTTTTTTTGTTTTTTTTTTTGTTTTTTTTCAAACCCATGCTAGTTTTCCAGTCTTATATAAAGTCCACAGATTTTCGGGTGTCAGATCAACTAGCAGGGTAGCGGCTTCTTTGCAGGTATGGTCTTTGTGATTTTTACACTACATAATACCACAGGTTCCTATCAGCACTGGGTTCATCCTCCAAAGTTGACAATTTTTGTGGTTAGTATTTAGGGTGTGTGTTAATGCCTTTCCCATTCGGACAATAATCACATTTTGTGCGGCAAATGTATTCATGAATCCAGCTATATATAAATGTTCGATCATTGGGGATGTAAAATAGCGTTCAGACTTAATATTTTGGTCCATTAATATTCTAGAAACTTTAACTTTTTGTAAGTTTCTATGTTGGTTTATTACTTTATTTCGGGCTATATTCTCACATTTATGTGGGTGCCGTGACCAGAAAAATAAATGGAGGTGCATTAACAGTTTTTAAAAATATCCCATAGCAGGGAAATCTTTTATATTATTTAGCAACAATTTTAGCTCAGCTACCAATGTAGATTATATGCTTGTCTTGGGTCACACTCAAAATAATGGATATTTTGTCCATCTCGGCGAACACAGACTGTACTGCTATTTTCCTGAGAGCCAAAACTGACTGGTCCATAAGCTCCCTCAGGGTCCAAAGTGATCCACTTCACTTTTTTGCGTGAAGCATCGTCTGTCAATCAACTTTAACAAGTACAATACTATTTTGTTGATAGGAAGGCATTGCAAAGCACGTTTTCCTTACAATAACGGTTTTCTGTAGTAGCAGAGTAATGGTCACAAGCAAGAAAGTATGTAGTAGTACTCTTACACAAGGTCAAAGCTACGGTCACTCTGCACAATTAGAAGGGCATACTTTCCATCTTCGGACCTGACCTAACATTAAGGCATCTGCCAAGTAGCTTTATTTTCCTATTCAACGCATCATAAAATAAAAAAAAAAAAAATTTATCTGGAAGAAAAATACCCTGAGAAATAACAGGTTTCATTAACAGGAGAGATTCTAGCACTAAATATGACCACTGAATGCAGCTTTACACGTGGCAACATCATGATGATCCCTTCAAATAAAGTCTTTGTACACCATTGGTATCATGGGTACTACAGTTGAGACTTTACTCAGTGAACTTAAAGTTTGGATAATTTCTTTGCTTTTGTTCTGTTGGAACCCAATTACAGCTTCCCCTGATTTGCTTTTTATTCCGTCATAACATTTGTACACACTTTATACGTTGTTGTAAAACCTTGGCTATTGTCGCAAATACTTCATTGTCGTCTAATTTGTTGATTCAGTCAGCAGTGCCCAACATACTTGCATAGCAGGGCACTCTTACAATTGACATTTTTATCCAAAATTATAACAGTTTCTCGCTTGAAGATGTATCCCAAATCATTTGATGTCGTATCCCCAAGTTTTTCAAATATTTTGCCATGACAAGATGTTGGGACACTCCGTGGATAATCCATTTTGGTAGTGTATCTGTTACTTTCCATTGTGTAGTAATAACCGTGACTAAAAACGTAATTTCGAGCTACGACTGTCTTTACAATGTCAAGTTTTGTTGCGTTCATTTCATTTATTTCAAATGTTATTGTAGTTTTTTTAATATGTGTCTAGTTTTTAACATGCGATTCAATATTTCGTGAGATATTTTTTTATTAATAAAACCAGACCCAAAACCGTTTCGAATAGCATCTACGGGTATTTAGGAATATCAGTAATGTTTAAAATTGTGCGAGTACAAATGACACTGGTTATTATTCTGCGCTTTTGTAAAATTATTGTCTTCTTGGCAATCTATTGAAAAAGTTAGCATTTAAAGCTTTATAACTAATCTCTGAATGATTGTAAACGGTGTTTCGTCAATGGATTCCTAACGGGGTTGTGAGTTGATAAATCAATCTGATTAAAATCATTATCTCTGACTTAATAGAGACCTGACGGGCACAAATATGAAGTAACGTTCTGTTGACCTTTCACTTCACCAATCCAGTTTGTTACGTGTAGGCTCTTACAATAATAACAAGAGAAGAGAGTAAAGACAACAAGCTTTGTATATTTTAAGAAAATAATTTATTTCCCTAGAAAACAATGTAAAAATTGGAAAATAGGACTTACGGTTTGTGAATATAATCCAAAATTTAATCCTAAGAATGAAAAATACAAGTCCTATCACTAAATAGTTCTATTAGAATCCAGGTTCGAATCTCGACGACGTTCAAATATGAAAGGCGATGACGTCAGATGTGGTCCTTGTACAAAAAGCAACAATTCCTCAAATGAATCATAGTTTATGTTTCCGAATAATTCTAGAATAAATTTCCACTGAATTTCTGTCTCCAAGAATTTATAAAACAGCACACTCGTTTGGTTTCCTAGAGAATAAATTATTAAATTCCAAAAACAAATGGACTTCAAGAACAATCTGGTTTCAACAATAAATACCTATTCGGCCTTCAAGGTTTTAGAAATACAACTGACTGACGAGCGCTCAGAAAGGGTTATTATATCCGACAAATTATCATCCCGTTCTCGCGAGATAGATTACGTGGTCTCTTAACACTCGAACAACGCAATAGCAAAAATGCAATTTGTCACGTAGGAAGAACCCCTATCTACTCTAACTCTGAAATAGATTTAAAAATAAAACATTATTTATTCAGACTAAACGAAATGACATTGGCAATAGCCAATCGTTTTCGCGTAGCGCTTACACTACCGCGGACCAAGGTGAACTAAAAATACTGCAAATGTAACACGTTTTACGTCTTAGATAAACAACGTCACAAAAAGAATTTCGAATCCCGTGAAAATAATCATTACAATAAAATGTAATGAAACAAAAATAAAATAAAAAAGAATTTTAAAACTAACACACAAGCAATTTAATTACATATACGTAACAAGTTAGAGCTTTCAGTATATATGAGGGTGAGAGACATCATTCGGAACACATCGTGTTGAACGATAATTCTTTCTAATACGAAATACAATGCTTTATCTGATAGGTTATTACAAATAAGTGCACTGGGTATTCCAAATACATGTACACCAGAGCATGAATCTTTATCGGTGCCTGCCTAAATTTTAATTGGAGCGCAAGGAAAATAAAAATAGACCCCCCCCCCTCAAAAAAAAAAATAATAATAATTTTAAAAAATACCACCGTAGGGAAATTTAATTCATTCACTAAAAATATTGTTAGCTCGGCTATTCATGTCGGTTTTATTCTTATAAAATCATCCAGACTGTCAGGTGTCACACTGAAACATATATGCTGTCATCGTACTGCTAAATAGACCGCTCCGGTGGCCATTGTGGTTAGAGCGTTCGCCTCTGATGCGGGAGGTCGCGGGTTCGATCCCTGTCCGAGTCATACCAAAGACTTATAAAAATGGTACTAACAGCTGCCTCGCTTGGCGCTCAGCATTAAGAGGTTAGTGTTAGGACTGGTTGGCCTGGTGTCAGCATAATGTGACTGGCTGGGGCATCATGCAACATGTCTGCGGCATGATGTTCCAATGCTAGACATTACTAAAAACTGCCACACTGCAGACATCGTAGCGATATGACTAAAAATGTTTTAAAGCTACGTTAAAAATCCAAATCACACACACACACACACACACACGCGCGCGCGCACACACACACGTACTGCTAAATCGTTTGGTAGAGGTCTCTTACTCATGCATTTTTTAGGAGAATCATGTAATTATTTCATGCAATTGTAAGAATGTTCTCTGAAGAAATCTCGAAAGATAAGCTACCTTCGTGAACTGAAGTGAAGGTTAACAGTTGAGTGTACTTGTGTGTGTGTGTGTGTGTGTGTGTGTGTGTGTGTGAACAACAACAAGCAAAACTGAAACTATTGTCCATTGTTGCTAGAGGCATACAAACAGTTTTCTTTCCCCGTTTCGCTGTAGTCTTTATCTTGTGCTAAAATATGTGATGGACAAGAAACGAGAAAATAAAATCCTCGAAAGAATACACTCTATCTCCTCTTAAGTGGTTGGCGCCCAAGCAACAGACTAACAACAGATAAAAGGGTTACTTGATACATATATTACTACATGGATGGATCGAGACAGCAACATACCGGGTACGTGCTCTTATCATGCCTGGAATTTATCTTTTTACGTAATATTGCTACGAAGCTGTCTTTTTCCATTAACTTGATTAATGTGTTGTGTTACACATGGTCATTTTCTTGAAATTTGCTTAAAGTGGCACGGGCATCCCTGAAAATGAACAACTCAGGTTAAGATGGTATGACAAATACACGGGAATACACATCTGAATAAATTTAATGTAAAAGGCGGATAAATATTGAGAGAGAGAGAGAGAGAGAGAGAGAGAGAGAGAGAGAGAGAGACTTGTTGTTGTTATTATGGGGTTTAACGCCATCAGCACAAGATAGGCTATACATGGCGGCCAGCATAAATGGTGGAGGAAGAACCGGGGAAAACCCCGGAAAAAACCGCCGACCCACGAGAAGCTACTGGCAAGCTTTCTCACGTACCCACATTGGCAGAGAGAGAGAGAGAGAGAGAGAGAGAGAGAGAGAGACGGAAATAGTTAAATGGGGCGACAATTCCTTTTCCCGGCCTGCCTTTCAATTTTAATACACTCAAACTTAAATATACCATTGAAAGTTTATTTTACGATATCAGCTATGCACAGTTATGTTAGATAAACAAACAAAACCGTTTATATTTCATTAATCAAGCAGTAGAGGTTAAGGTGTGAAACTTGTATATCGAAATATTAATGTACTCGCTCGTCACATATGCCGATTACTGAAGACGCCGTTAATAAATTTAGGCTTCTAGAGTGGTTATCTCTTAAACGAAAAATCCTATTGTTCCCTTGTTTAAAGATCAAAGTGCAAGCAAAAGAGAATCTAACCAAATATACACAGACTATTATTAACTTGTCCAAGCTCAGTTCATTATGTACAAGTATCAATTAATAATTGCATCCAGTCTCTTAGAGGAACAAAAGTCGTATTCCGTTTTCGGGTCTTTAACATTCAACGAATTTTCAGCTTTATATAGCCTTTTTAATGTCCCATTATAAGATCAATTGAAATAATACAATGGTTATTAAAAATAATAAATATTATAATTTACATTAATTTTAAGCCATTACATTTACATTTCAGCATTTAGTGACATTCTTCCAGGTAAAATTATTAAAAAGAGTACCAGTTTACTGTCATATTTTTTATCAGAGTAAATTTCCTATAAAATTCCAAACAAAACATGCAAGTAAATTCACACTCATGTATATATTTGCTCCGAGACATATGTTCTTCATATTTACTACATATTTAGATATTTTTCGATATCCATGAATACCTGAGAATGACATGAATGTTTTACGACAGTTATGAAAGGAAATCTCAAGAGAGCCTTCATCCTTTTTAATTTGCTGTGATCTACAGGAAATTTGAAGCATCACAGGATTTCAATGTTTTTTGTTGTGCTTAGTGAAAGCGTAAACACTGAAGCCCGACGCAACTCGGAGTACATTTTACATCTTGTATTGGGGACCTTTGGATCACCTTGTGGTTTTATTATTTATACTTCATTAGTTTAATTGTTGCTTTGTTTTATTATTTCCATTCTGGTTTTGTTTTTATTATAATTAACTAAGCATTTATTTATGCTTCGGAAGATAGGATGTATACCATACAACTCTCGCTTGCTTTAAAAAATACTATTCATGTTTTTTTTTCTCACAAGTTCATTTACAATGTATCGTGCCGAACGCACCAGAGTTTTGCGTTGGACATGCGGCAACTGCATGAAGGATGCACGTCACGTGTGAAGTATGCCAGAAATCGTATCATTACACCTGTGAGGAAATATCTCGAGAAACATTTAACTACCTGAGCAAGATAACTGATGGTTATTAATGTACTATGTGTACACTGCGGGAGATGCGATCGTACAATTTTTCATCTGAACTTCTACGTTTACAACAGGTAAGATTCCAATTATAATTTCACTTGAATGAATGTTTGTTCCTATAACCCTATAAGGAACTAGCTAAACTTAAGAATTTAAACCATTTGTTTAATTTATTTTTATTTTTATATTATTGTGCAATAAACTATGTATACCACGTAGAAAATGTGTCAAGTACCAGTATAAAGTGATTCTTCTGTATAGGACTAGCTTTCTGTCGAGTTTGTTCATTAATAACAACAAAACCCAAACGTATTGAATCCAAAGTATGAAAATAAATAATAATAAGCGCTACGTAAAATGACTTGCGAAAGAAGAAATAAGTGCTAAATAACTCTTATTTTCTTTACTACTTGATCAAATGCAAAATACTTTTTCAAATGAAAGATAATGACAAAACACATCCAGACCCGGCCCTAGGGCAAGGCGAACGGGGCAACCGCCTTGGGCCCCGTGCTTCTCCGCAATGCAATGTTTTTGCTTGGGGCCCCACGCTCATCGCTTGCTGCCTTGGGCTCCTAACATCCTAGGGCCGGGCCTGAACACATTGATTAATGCATTGACAAGATGTATTTTGACTTTCGGTCAATCAATCAGTCTGTACATAAAGCGCTATACTTCCAAAACGAAGAAATAAGTGCAAAACAAAACGCGGTATATAAATCTTTGAGCTCCTCGCTCCCGGACTTTTCCAGAAAAATATAGTATCTCCGAAACTTCCTACTGACGACAAGAAAAGAACAAACGATGACGGAACATTTTCAATAGTCCGGTACCATGCATTTAAGCAACGATCCTATTGGTCCTATTGGTCTATTATTTACGCGATGGCCCACGTTAATAATGCTTGATTAGTTAAAAAGAATATAATTCCATGTAATTAATACAAAAAAAGTGTATATTTAATATTATAAAATAGTGTACGAGTATGTATTATAGTTTATTTGACAATATTTGGGTTTATTCGAGTAAAATGACGCACCTCTCCCCTCCCAACTTCGCTAAAAGAAAAAACAATGCTCTTACTCAACTTGCTCAGTCAAATCAACTTTTGGCAGTGGCGGCGCGAGGACTTGATGCGCCCGGGTGCAATGTTCTTTAGTGACACAACTATCTGGGCGCCCTGGGGCAATGTTCTTCAGCGGCACCCATATTTTGCCACAGAGAACAGTTTTATGTCAGTTGCAAACCTCCCTCCTCCCCACCCTTAAATGTTTTGTAAAGAATTGGCCCCGTTACACTAAGGTGAGGTCAAATAATATGATTATGTTGTCTGCAAAAATAAAAAAGCCCAAGACGCAGCTCCCCTCCCCTTCCCCTGGTGCAGGGGGGGGGATCCCTCTCCCGACCGCTCCCTACTCTCTCGCGCCTCCACCGATTGTTATTCAATTAAAATTGAATGCAAATAGACTAAGTTGTACATATAAAAACGGAAGAAAAAAATTTAAATTTGGAGGTGATATTCCCTTTTGGCATCTTTAGTAGTTCAAAACTGTCACTTTGCTGCCCCCTACAGATTAATTGTTTATATAGATCCAAAAGTACATACATGATTCGCTAAATAGACAGCGACATAAAAACGTTTTCTCAGATATAAAATCAGTAAGTGGCCTTGCAAAAATGTGTAAATTAACCCCGATTTCAACACATTTAAATTGTTGTTTCATTCATTCATTTCTACATTTAAAAAATATATATATTTCTGATATTTGTTCTACGTAGAAGCACATATGCATACATTATTAACTTTGAACTTTTGTGTTATCATTTCACACTGAAAAATTTATAAAAGAAAAATCTTAAACTGGCAAACACGCGCATTCCACCGATTCATATATGCTTGCTGATATTTCTATTGTGTAAAACTGAAAAAGCTATTTTTACACGAGTTTGTCTCTTTCATAATAAAGTTGTGTCCATTCAAATGCAAACTATCTGCGTTGCATGAAAGACAAATGAAATTTATGCGATCTTGGATAAAAACCCTTTTTGTATCCCAACTTCTGGGAGTCCTTCATACAAGTTTGAAAACTTTCACTTTTGATGACTTGTTTTCAGACACAAGAATTTTATTATTTCTGTCATTCAAACTTAAGCTAATTGGGTCCGTTAGTCCGTGATCGTGCGATAAAAGCACTGCGAGTTGCCTCCCTTCTGGAGATACCTGTAGCACCTTGTTAGAACCTGAACCACAACAGTAAACGATTCCAGTCTTGTCCACAGCGACTCCTATTCCGTTTGCCAGGTCTTTACTCTCAAATGTATTCAGTGTTCTTCCATTCATGTCTACTGTAACAATTTTATTTTCAGCTTTGCAATGGATAGTTTGTCCATCTGGGCTGACACAGATTGCACCGAAAATATCCTTAGAGATAGAAGAGATTGCAACATCCGAGTCCAATGGGATCCTCTTTGTTGTTGTCCATATTACATCGGATATCACTAAAAAAGCACCATCAACAAGTACAATGATATGTTGTGGACAGGAAGCTAACGCAAGGCAAGTTTGACCTACATTAATTTTTTTCAGTAGTAGCAGGGTATTGGTCACAGACACCAAGTGTATAAGAGAATTCTTCCAGCACATCACAGCCACGGTCCTTTGGTCCACTCTACACATGTGTAAGGGCGAACACTCCATCTTTAGATCAGCCTGAACATTATAGGAATTGTCAAATAGTTTTATTGTTCTGTTTATTATATCTGAAAGTACAATTCTTTCATCAGGAAGGAAAATACCTGAAGAAATAGTACAATATTTTTCATCAGTGGAGATTTTAGCACTAAACGTGACCACTGAATCCGGCTTCGCACGAGGCAACATCGTGATGACCCCTTCAAATGATATGTCACGGTCTCTTCTTGGGATCCTGGGTACCGCAGTTGAGACTTGACTCAGTGAACTCAAAGCCTGGATAATTTTTTTAGAGTCCTCGCTCCGTTGGAAATTAATTCTGACGTCCTCTAATCTACTTTCAATTCTGTCATACTTTTGTACGTACTTCAGAAGATGTTGGGATACCTTGGCTAGTGTCAGAAATGGTTCAGTGTTGTCTAATTTTGTTGACTCGGTCAGTAGTGTTCGAGACACTTCTATGGCAGCCACAGCACTCTTACATTCGATTATTTGATCTGATATTGCAACAGTTTCTCGCTTGCAGATGTTTTCCAGATCATTTAAAATCCTATCCGTAAGTTCATCGACTTGACCCTTCACATAAGCAGACCATTCTGTTACTGACATTGTAATGTCTAACTTTTCCTGATGCATGGAGTCCAGGCATTTGGACCTGTTTTGCAGCAATGTGAGAAACATCAGCTTCAAAACATCTAATTGTTCCGATGTTTTCTCACAGCCTTCTTTCTCTTTGTACCCCTTCGCAAAATCTTCAATAGCCAACAAATCTTCACACTTTCGGTGATTTGTCAAGGCACATCTAGTGCAACAAAACTCCCGGTGCTCTGAACAAAAGTGTTTATATTTTTTTCTATGTATTAAACATCGAAACAAATCATCTTGAACGACTTTCAAACTTTCACTATCAGCCGTTGATTGGACGGTGATGTTATGGTCCCTTGTAGCTTTGAACTTTTTGTGACAGTCATAACAATTATGACAAAGGTATTCTGAACAAGTGATACAATACGCCATGGAGACATTGTGTTTCGTCTCAGTTAAACATGGTTGGCAGTACACTGGAACATCATCTTTCCTAGATTTGTCAGACTCTAAAATCGATAAAATTAAGGAACTTGCGGGTAGTTTGGACGCCCAGTCATCTGGGGTCTGGTCGGTAGTAGAAACGGGGATAGGACATCTGCATACGGGACACACAATAGTGTCTAACTGTCTCCTCTCCTGGCTTAAACCACGTGCATATTTACAGATACACTTTTCACAGAATGTGTGCAAACACGGCAATACTTTAGGTGACTCGAATGTTTCTAAACATACTGGACAATTTAGCTGTATGGATGTATCGTTCAGAGCCTCCGCCATTAAGAGCATATGTTAATTTCTCTGTTGCTGTGAAACACAGTTAAACCTCAAGTAGCATAAAGGAGATTTCTGCCGACAAAATTATCATATCACATCATCGTTATAGTACGTTTACATTCCTTCTCAGAATACAGCACACTATACTTTCTTTCACTTTACGTCAAGTAGTCTTACAACCTTTAGTGTAGTATATAGGCCAATCTTTATAGATCTAACACACTATGGTTCTAGCGTTTTGTTACAAGCGTTCAGTTGGCTGTCACGTGGCAAATCGTAATCCCTAGCGTATCCACCGTGTACAATTGCCGTCGTGATTAAACGGTATCATTATGTAAAGAGCTTTATCTAGGATTTTTGAAATCAGCAACATTTAAACTAACACAACAATATTAAATTTTACATTTTTTTTTTGTTTTAGTTAACAAATACAAAATTCGTTTTAATTTTAAGAAAAAAAAAATAAAAAAAAAAACCACATGTAAAGTTAAAGACATTAATACGTAATTTGGTTCCTAATTTTAGGAAGAAAATTTCAGGAATTTTTTTACCCCTTTCTTCTGTGGAACTTGAGGAACACACCTTTGTAGAGGAAGTGGCTTAGCGATAGTGATGACAGTCAATTACTTAAGACAGATTTTTAAAGTAAGACAAAAAAATTGATGACGTAGAACACTAATATTCAAACTTTGGTAAGATCTCATAATTATAAAGCTGCATGCAAAAGTTTCTGGAAACGAAAGTTTGTTTAAAAAGACTTGTTGTTCTGAAACAAAATGTGGTGCCAACATCCAGCAGCCTTAATGCCACTAAATTATGACAAAGAATGCTAATATTTAAATAGCATTGTTTGAGAGACCAATTATCAAAACACTTAGGTGTGAAGCAGTAGTCCGTGACTCCTATGTCAGGCATGAGAACGGCTTATTATATATTATCGTCAAGTCTGCGGATCATGTCGTTAGCAATGATGAATGATTGATACAGAACAGCAATGATATCCTGCTGGTAGAAAATATATATTTTTCTCTCCTTTCATCAGCAAGGCAGATTACTTAACCCTAACGACGTCTCCAACAAGTTGTTCTCTATCACTTTGCATCATTTCCTGACATGGCAAGTCATGAACAAAAAAAAAATTCCGAATATAATGAAGCTGTTTTACACCATGTCTTAAATTTTAATTTCTCTTTATTTAACCTTATCGAGTATGAGGGACCCCTTCGTACAATTTCGCGGACCACCATATGCTAATAGTTGTACTTCTAGGCTCCCTTGGGCTAACTTCGCGTCCCACAGGTTGGGAACCACTGTTGAAACTACTGAATATGTAATCTTCATATGATTTTGTTTTAAGGGCCCCGGGGAGTCGAGTTGTCTAAAGCGCCCGCCTTTACCGATCATTGTCATCTCTCCTCTGTCCGCAAGGGTTCTAGTCTAAGGCTCGGCCAATGTGAATATGTGAGAAAGCTTGCATGTCGCTTCCCGTGGGTCAGTAGTTCTTCCCGGGGTTTTCCTTGGTTCTTCCTCCACCAGTTATACTGGCCACTATGTATAGCCAGTCGTGTGTTCAAAAATTGTGTTATGTCTAAAACATCATCCTCAAAAACATATATTTTGTATAATGGAGAGAAACTTGTAATAACTTATGAACTTGTTTCCTATCATTTTGCAGTTACACGTATATTAATTTTATGGCTGTGATATATACTTGAATAATAAGGACGAAAAAAGCGCGCGATAAAGGAAAAACTGCGACTAATATAATGCTGTTTTTATATATGCTCTTGGAAGTGTTTTTGGCATCCTTTCTACCATCAATATGTAATGAATGTAGGGTGTATATAACTCAAACTGCGGAGTGTATATATTTATCACATCAATCGCTGTCAATCGAATATGGTAATTTACTTTGACGAGCTTATTTCAAAACCCAAGTACTATGAGGGTTCTGCCTTCCGAAAAGTGACAGGAAATTGTTGATTGTTTGTTTACTCTGTAGTATTCGCGCAGTGTTATGTTGTCTTCGAAATAATTTGAGGAATTCATTAATAAACTTTTTCAAACAGCTCATCGCATTGGTTGCAGCTAGTTAGTACATAGTAAACCCCCTTTATGGCATTGTACATTTATTCAAAAAGTCAGAAGGAAACACAACTCAGTAAGACCTTAGATGTAATATGGGACCACAACTGATATTGGTGTATGTAATGCCTTGTCCTTCTATATTATTCTGTTACATGAACGCCATGTAGCTATATAACATGACATGTAGTACTCGCGTTTCGGTTAGAACAAAGTTATGTCTGTCTTTGTCCATCGTGTAATTGACTAATCTAAGAAAGTCTCCTTACTTACATGTTAAGTATGGCGTGTGTGTGTGTGTGAGAGAGAGAGAGAGAGAGAGAGAGAGAGAGAGAGAGAGAGAGACATTTTAATAATGCAAGTACAAATGACAGATCATTCAGCGCTTCGGCAAAGTAACCATGTTCTTGGTAATTTATTGAGAAAGGCTAACATTTAATTTTTCTAAAATTAATTTTTTCAATGATTGTCAAAGGATGTTTGTCACCGAATATATCGCGTAGTGGCTGCGAGGAGAAATATCAATCTGATCAAAGTGAAGATCTCGGACATAATAGTATTTTGAAAACCTTTGTCCTACCACTAATGCGACCTTCAACACATCCTAATTGCTGATTATCCTTGGAATATGTTGCAACTTTAGACCAGAACTCTTTATCAACAAAACTGTGGATTTCTAGCATGTACTTATTGATACTCCGTTATTTTCCTTTCTACACTACACAATACTGCGGGTTCCCTCCAGCTTCGACAATTTATCATTTGGTATTTGTGTTGTGTATTTCTACATTAGATATTCTGGCATTAATTAACTATTTTGTGATCAAACTTTTTCATAACTCCTGTAATATCAAATTGTAAATGATTAAAGATGTAAGATGACAACGAAATGTTATATTTTGAACCACCAATATTCTAGAACTTAAGGTTTATCAAAATTTCTGTTTATACTAGTTGTGCTTTAAGCTGACACTTATGATCCACTACTTACGAATATTTCATTTGCTCATATATTTCACTCACACTGTTAACGATGAGTCCAGTGCCCCCAACCTTGTCACGTTAATGCGTCTGGAGCAATTAAAATCAATACTTCGGTATTGTCTAATTATGTTGACTCGGACAATGGCAGCAACTGTCCTCTTACATTCTAAAATTTTATCAGATATTGGAACAGTTTCTTGCTTGCACATGTAATAAAAATAATTCAAAGTCTTATCCGAAAGTTTTTCACCCGATCCTTCACAAAAGCAGTTCACTGTTTTAATGACTTTGTTATTTCTAACGTTGCGCATGGATGGACTCGAGACGTTTGGCGTTGTTTTCCAGCAATGATAAAAACATCTGTCAGTGGAGGTTTTTGGACCCCAAGACGTTTGCTTCTGTTGGTAAAAAGCCACATGTGTATGTGCCACTCATGGATTGTAATTAGATAAAGTAACCAATATGCGACCAAACAAGAGGACAGAGTTAAGGGGTATAGAAGGCTGTGACCCATATCCCATGCCTACAAAAGCCCCATTAATACACTACTATGATGACGTGACAAATTCAGTGTTTGTTTTTGATATTTATTTTTAAATGCAATTACTCGACTTTTACTGTCTGTAAATCCACTACCCTAAAGTTCCTAATTTATGCTCGAAGTTGTCGGTATTTTCCGTGACAGTCTTGAACTCGGTCATTCTAATTATGCATCCTCGATAGCAACCGAATACGGTTTACTAATCGTAGACTTTTCTGTGCTACTGCGAGAAGGTACGTGCTTATCAATGTAACTGTATCGAAATGATTTTCTAAGCACCACCAGAGACACTGGTTGCAATCGATATAGACCGAATATTAATTGACGCACCTATGGACAAAAGGTTGTTGCCGCGGCAAGCCAGCAGATATCATCTACGAGCACACACACTCGCGTTTCTTGGTGAAATAATGAAGATCCATCACAGTTTTTCAATTAAAAATGTAATTGCGCTGTACAATTGCTTAATAGGTCGACTTTGATCAGGTGCAACAAGGGAAGCTACTGGCAAGCTTTCTCACATACTCACAATGGTCGAACCGAAACTCATACTCATGCTGACAGAGGTGAGACAAGCACGCACTTCAAATCGATTACCCTTTTTTTAGTGGGACAACTGTCATACAATCATAAAAATATCTACTTGGGGATTATTTAAATATGTGGCGATTGTGCGGGGGGTGGGGAGAGGGGGGCCTAGCACCACATTAATTCAGGACCAAACTAATTGCACTATTGAATAATGTCTGAAACGATCGTTCTCGTCTACGCCCAAGAACTGTTGCACGCACAAGTGCATCCTGAATGAATAACATCGAGATCTCTTCTCGTTTGAGCCAATATTGGCATAACTGTATCATAATCAACGAGAATTGTAACCGGGGTAGATTCAGCGGTGAATTCCACTTCCTCCTTGCAGAAACAATTCCTGAGTGTTTTTTTCATCTGGTTATGCAATCAATTAAGGGTGTGCAAGTGCGATGATTCTAAGCTGGCGTCGAGTTGGTAATGGTAAACCACTGTGGTTCCAACGGTCTATTTCTATTTGGTTCTTAACAAGATTATATTTAAGGTGTAGGGTTTATTAACACCATTTTGAAGCAAATATTTGTGGACAAGTGGAACGAAATCACTATCAATATTAGCATCCTTTGTTAGACTATCAGTCATCTCGTCGGTAAGTTCCACGACCTCTTCATCGCGGTTAGAATCCATTATAATGTTAAACATAAACGCCCCCACCCCACCCCCCAAAAAACCAAACGGTTAAGTACCCGTCCGGATAAATGTGGAGTCCTTCAAACTGAATATAATTTCCCGCGACCAACGACACCGTTATTATAGGTATGAACGATTCTTGAACAGAATTGTCTTTAGCACGACGGGTTATTAATGGCACACGACTATGGTTATTATTTATAATTATTATCATTGCATCCCAATTGCCAATAAAACCGGCAACGATCAACAAATACAATCCAGCTTCGTGCACCTTGAAGATATGCGGTTTAGATGTACTAAAACCATCTCCAACAGCACCAAAAACAACTCGGTCATTTACAATATGAATCTTCTCTCCTTTTCTTTGCTGGATAATATAAATCTGAAAACATCCCCCCAAAGTTAATATGCCTGGTGCTGCGTGCACGTCTGCAATTTTTTCATCGACTTGCTGCTAAAAATGCTCCATAATTTTAATATCACTGAGGTATTATTTCGTTTCGCCGCGTTAAGCTGATTAAGTTGTGTTTGGGTCAACCACACGGGGGTAGTTTCAGTTATCTTTGTTGGAGAAAGCCTTATTTTTTTATTTTCACAAGCTGGTTTTCGCTAAAGCAGACCTTCACATCATGAAAGGACATTTGTTACGACACAGTGGTATTAGTCTTAAGTAACAGAAGAAAGCAAAACCAACAAGTTTTGTAAAGATCAACAAACAATTTAATTTCATAGAAAACAAAAAGTTACAATTTAAAAGGAACTTACACTAATGTGAATTAAATCCCAAAATATTTCTAAATGTTCGCTATTTGCCCAAAAGTTTGAATGTTCTGAAGTTAAAATTGAATAGTCCTGGATGTCCTTATGTGCCACAATGATGTAATCCATAATGTCTGTGAATGAATTTACAATAATCCCAAAATATTGTTAATCCAGTCAATGAGCACTTTAGAATGGTTGAAATAATTTATCTAGAATTATATCTGAACAAAACAGTAAATAACTCCACAGACTGATCTTAAGATATGAATGAAATAATCTCGCTTATCTCAACCTTATATAAAAAACCCAAGATACAATAAGATGACCAGGATGTAGATCAGAAGTTCGTTTCCAGAATATTCTTAGATCAAAAGGCCATGTCAACAAGTTTACAATTACCATTATCTTAAAGGACAATCTACACTCATGGGCAAAATTTAGCTATATAAATAAATTGTTTACAAATAATCATTAGCTTAAACTACAACCTACAGTCCTGGATAAAGTTAAGCACACAAAATAGACATAGATAACACATTATTATTTAAAAAAGTAACACGTTCAATTAACTCTATAAATTTTCTACATGCGCATCAAGGACCATAATTCATCCACCCGCGTTCTCTAATAAGAGTCTTGACAAAAAGAATCGCATCATATCTTCTATAGCCACGGCTGGAGCTGCACCGACACATACATGTCGACTACGGATTGTCTGAACAACTCCACATATTGCAATAAAAAGTAATATACCGGGTATGTACTAAAGTCATGTTGAGAAATTTGCAAAAGTGTCAACGTTTTGGTGCTGGTCCATATAGACCACCGACTGTGATATGCACCTGCGATTTGATTATCTGTGTGGTCAAGCAAAATCTATTCAGTAGGTTCCTGGTGAACGTTTAATCGTAAAAAACTTCATTCACTCCTAGTTTTGTCAAATAACATCATACTATGCTCCTGGCTATTAACTCGATTTGTAACTTGTTGTGTTTTTATTTAGCATTCAAACTGTCCCTCAGTAGTGCTTGTTGGGTGTGCCTCTGTTGTTTGTGCGAGAAATGACTGTTGATTGGTTCTCAACTGCATGAATGACAACAAACGTGATTCTGTAGAAAGCGAAGGGTGGTGGCAACCGCAACGCTCACGCTCACAGCTCAGTTTTTCCTGCAGCACCTCCGTGACGTCAGATTGTATCGTTGGGCAATTATCTTCGTAGACGTAGATAAAGTTAACATATCGGAACCCTAGCGTGCGAATATGATGGACATTGGACTGTAATGCATATTTTTGTGGGCGATTCTGATTTACAAGCGTCTGGGTAATGTGTGATGCCATTCGGATCATCTTGGCTATTTCTGCGAGCCAAAAATGACCTCCAAGTTGCGAATATGATACAGATAAAGCAGTAACTTGTGTAAGAGAGAAAGCTCTTGAATAATTGCAAAGTTTTAATTCTAGCTAATGTTTACGACCCTCGGCACATACTGTTGCCATGAATGTCAGTATGCTCATACCACTTTCCACAAGGGCAAGTATAGTTGACATTTTACCTATGATGTACATGTATACCGGAGGCGGAGGACGATGTAGACCAAGTAGGTCTCCGCTTTTTTCTTCTATTTATCAGCCGAAAAAAAAAGCGGAGACTGCTTGTTGGTCTAGAGGACGATGGTACCGGGTCTTAAAGTTTGCAATTGGCGAATAAGTAAATAAAAACACTGACCTTCAAGATATTATGTCTGTTTTGTCTTTTTGCTCTAGACTATACTGAAATGAATTTGATTTTTAGTTTAAATCAGATTGCGGGAAGCGATCGATAAACTGACGCCATACAGGTATAGATTTAAGGTTATGCAAGGGGAGTTATATAGTCTGATATCGTAGTAATACCGAAATATATTTACGATGACATGTATTTGTCCTTATGTTGGGAACTTTATATATATATATATATATATATATATATATATATATATATATAATGTTGCACGAAGTAAAAATCAGCTTGAAAAATGGATGCTACTTCCATGGCACTCATTCTGCCACCTGTGCCATCCAATATCAACTCGTCAGAGAAAATTAAGGAAAGGCATGTGTAACCGACAGTGACAGGTGGGGGTGGGGTGGGGGTAGGGGTGGGTGAGTAGTGCCAGCATTGTCTCTGAGAATGGATCACCAACATGAATGAGCACAAAAGTACATGTTAACCTCAGACTGTTAAACAATTTTGGGTGTTCTGGTGAAAAGTAATGTGTACAACAAAGTTTTAATGTCAACACCTGTCAATTGCATAAGCCACTAGAAAACAACCACCATCCATATATGAAAAAATGTTCCTGCATGGACCCTGTTTTCATGGTTATATTTCATGTGTTAGTAAATATATTATTTCTTAATAAATTAAACAATTTCAGTTTTGTACAAAGGTGTATGAGCTTTTGAAAATATTCCACTATTAAATGAAATAATCTTTCATTTTTTCTTTGATTTGTATACAGAACTATGCCATCATCTCACATAAGTTATGGGTTATTTTCCCTTCAATGCAGTTTTTAACTCCTCATCATACTGTGGAAATACATCTAAGATACAACAATATTTCACATTGTCCAAATTGGCATGTAATACAGTTTGGATCAGCCCATAATATGGTCTGAATAAGCCTGGTCAGAAACAGCCATGGCCTGAATCAGAATCAACCATTATCCATTTTGATTATAAAAGATGACATATCATCAGAGATGTGCCTGTAATTGTGTTTGCATGTTATATCACAAGGTCTTGAACTAGTGAGGTGGAGTGTTCTCCATCAAACCATTATCATGCTTTTAGATTTGTGTTGGACTTCATTTACATCTGTTTATTTTGGGATATTTTCTTTTAAGTGACATCAGAACTTTTTTATCTTCATGCACTTCAATAGAACCTACATGTGAGCTAGTTTTATTGTAGCTAATACTAGAACATCAATCTTATGATAATGAAGGCAGATTTTTCATGAAAACTGAACAATTGTTTGTTATCTTCTTGATGATCTCATTTTTTTAGTTGGTGAATGATGTGGTCTTTACTGATGTATGCATCGTGATATTGATACAAAATTCAAGTCACTATGCTTAATTAATCTCTGTGAGCATATTGAAATCTTTTGCAGAAAATGCCATCAGTATCATTGTAGTACATAATATTTGTATGGTCAGATGGTCATGACCTCAAGGTCAGGTCCCAAAATCTGTGACTTTATGAAAGAGAAGGCTGAGTAGTTACCTCAGCCAAATGAAGGATAACTTCCAAATACCCAGATTTAAAAATTGTCTTTTAAAGATGTATTTCCTTCCACTGTTTAGGATTTACATAGATTAGTGAGGCAAGTTTACTTGTTTTGTTCAGAGTCATATAGATAAGAAACATAAGAGAAAGAGTCTCAGTGAATCTTTCAAGTCTTTCTAAACAAGATGGCTTTCATAAAGGAAAGGACAACCATTTGTGCATTGGATGGCACAAATAACTGACCTATTTGTAGCCCACCAATTATCCCTAACCCATAATGCATAGTAGGACATGGTGGGAGGCAACCAGATTAAGTTGATAAGAGGCAAGCCTATATGTACCCCACAGAAATTGATCATGTCATTGCAGGAAAGCAATCCTTTGACAAGTAAATATGCGCTGCTGGAACAATTCTGGTTCCCAGTAGGCTGGTTGTGACTGGTTTCTGAAAATTCTGGTTAGAATGTATAAAAATACTTTTTCAGCAGATTTTTTCATCAGATCTTATTTTCAGTAGTGGTAGATTTCAGCTATAAAATGGTGATTGTGCTAGATGGCCTTTAAAGCAGTAACAAACGCTTGCATGGATATAGAGCTTCCTAGCAGATAGAAACCAACAGGTCATGCTTGATGGGTTGTATCATCAACTTCCCCAGTGACCTCAGGTGTCTCACAGGGAACAGTGCTAGGGCCTCTCCTATTCCTATCATATATCAATGACCTGCCATGAAGTGATTCCTCTACAGTTAGTCTCTTCGCTGATGATTATCTGCTATATAGAGTGATTAATTCCCAACAAGATGCAGTGTTGCTACAAGAAGACCTAAACCAGTTACATGAGTAGGAAAGAAAATGGCGAATGAATTTCAACCTGTATAACCAACAAGTGAAAGGTCATTAACACCTCTTATACTATTCTCCATGAGAAATCTTGAATGAGACCATCAGAGCCAAGTACTTTGTGTCTTCTTGGACAGCAAACTATCTTGGAACACCCACGTAGACCTGTTAATCAAAAAAGCCAATCAGACGACATCTTTTCTGCAATGAAACCTGTCATACTGCCAAAACACATCAAGGCTTGCTGCTACAAAATGCTAGTATGCCCACAGCTTAAATACACTTATACAATATGGGACTTGCACTCCAAAACCAATGCAGCAAAACTAGAAAGAGCCCAGAAGCAGGCAGCAAGTTTTGTCACAGCAACTATTGATGATCTAGTTGTGCCACAACCATGCTGAAAGGCCTTCAGTGAGAAGATGTGCAAAGCCAACATAACAGAACAAGGTCATCATGATTTAAAGAATTATTAATCAACTGGTTTAAAAACCGACAACAGGGCACTTGATCCCCACAAAAGCATCAACCAGAGGACATGCCAACAGATATAGGGTACAATACTGTTCTGAGGATGCATATAGGAGTTCTTTCTTCCCCACAGGCATTGGTCTTTGGAACTGCTTGTCAGCAACAGCAATTACAGCTCCTTCCATTGACATCTTTAAGGTCTGAATCGGCACTGTAGGCCCCATGTCTTAGCATTTACACCATGTGTTATTTTAACCTGTTTTTAACTTGTACTAAGAGCCTTCCTTTACACATGTACATAGTTCACTACAGTGCGACTCTGCCTACATATAGGCAAGCACTTAATTGGAAGATGAAGATGTAATTTTGTCCTTCTAGACAGCAGTCATGGGTGCATCCAATATGGTCACTATCCAGAAACTCTTGTCACTACTTAATGAATGCAAAGTCATATCAACATTGAGTTTTCACTGGAAGACTTTTTTTTGATGTCTAATAAGTGAAAATGGTGCCTATTTAATGATCAAGATTGTCATGGTTGCAACATTGAAAATGTTACCAATATTCCATATAAATGGAAATTCATATAAATGTGTGGTTTATATAAAAAGGTTTTTATGATGTCTAATTAGTCCTAAATTAAAATTGTCAGTCTGACCTCCAGTATGGCCAGCATGGCAGCAATTTTTGAAAATCTTGTTAAGCTACTTATTATGAATGGATGGGCATATCAGCATAGGTGGTTATATTGACATTGAAATTTTCAGCAAAAGACTAATTTTGTGATGTCTTGTTGGCCCTAAATGAAATTATATAAATCAAGTGAAAAAATGACATTTAAGAGGGATCGTATAAACCAAGTAAAACCAACAATTGAATTTTACCTTTTTCTCCATTATTCTTTTTATCAAGTACTCTTTCATTCCCCCTTCCTCCTTCCCTCAGATATCCTTTTAAAGTTTTAGACAAGATATCTTGTAAAGTACAAAAGAAAATGGATTTGTCATGGTTTCCTGGCTTTTCTTTTCAGCCAGTAGTAGTAGGGGGTCTATAAATGCATTTTTTTTTTTTTCTCAGATTATTTACATCAAATATGCTGATATGCTGCATATCTAAGGTTTTTCCAAGAATGCTGTGTCATAAAGATATATAACAAACAATATATAGAGTATTTAATAAAGTGAAAGCACGTTCAAATCTAATCAGCCAAGAAGTAAGATTTAGTGAAAGCATATAATTCAAATAACTATTATTAAAATAATTTGAACAATTTGTTGGTATCCCATGACCATACCAACATTCTAACATGGGGAGCAGTAAAATGAGGGACTTTATAGTGAATGCAACTTACGGCAGATTGAGTTCTATGTTGGTTGCATTTGAGTACATGCCATACATTTTAAGTATAATTTTTATCATGGTACAGTAGTATTTTAGTTTCAAGAATACAAAATACAAATGTACTCTTCATTGCTTTTGCAGTGCAGGTCTACATTGTGAAAATTTGGATGCTTTCTCCGGAAAAACTGACCTTAAGCTAACTGGATCCAAACGGAACTTATGTCCTGCTGTACTCGACTTGTGGCACGGACCCATTTCACATTCCAGTCACCGATATGCTCAGGTAGTTGTCGTGTTATTCATAATTTCCAGGTCAGTTGCAGAACACTTAGAAGTATGATGGAGGGAAAGAAGGACTCTGCCAGCAGTGTTAACAATACATCATGGCCTGTGATAGGAATCTGCCAGCTCACCTGTACAGAAGACAAGGAGCACAATTTTCACACCTGTGAAAGTTTAATAAGAAGGGCAAAAACTAAAGGAGCACAGGTATTACTTTGTAAACTCATGTATGAAATGTACACGCATGTGCTGAAAACTAAAGAATGCTTGAATGATTGCTTTTATTTCATCAGTTAGAATTTTTTAAACAGTTTATTTAGGCCTTGAGTCCAAGTATATTCTAAAATGTTCAAAACTCTACGGAGTGTTATATATAAAATTATGAGAAGTAATAAAAAAATATTATTTGCATTGATATGTTTATAACTGATTTGATACAGACATGTTATTGATAAGGAGTCACATACAGTCCTTTTATTTTTTAAGTGTATTTTTTGTACTAAAGCATGGGAATGTAAAGGGAAGCAACCATGGTGTCATCTTGGTCAAATTATAAAATTCATAAACATACATTATGTTATCCTCAGCAATGAAAGGCTTCAAGCTGAATTTCAAAACTTTGTGTATTATGCATCTTGTCAACTATAATTATTTGTATATATTGTTTTTACTGTGAGAAAATGGTGCTGATTTGCTGAAAACAATATGTACCTGATGTACCGGTAATTTTGATATCAAGGTGCAGACAGGTAGTTGCCGTTCCATTTACTAGGTGCTTGAATAATATTAGGCCAGTACTGACATTGAATTATAGCAATAGAACATCTGTTAATGGATTTTGATTGCCTGTCATAGCATCAGAATTATGATTGAGTCTAGTTTTGATTCTTCTGACCATTTTGATGTTGGCTGTGTTATGATATTCATAAAATTCAGTGGAATGTCGGCTGTAATACCTAGTTAGGGAAAAGCCGTTCTGCAATAATTAAAACAGTACTTTTTATGCTTTTGATCTTCCATATAAAAAAACCACTTATTGATCATTGTAAGGGTGCAAATTTCTGTCGATCTATGAAGAACACATTAAGTTGGACAGGTGAACGATTAATTAGATTTATGGGGACTGACACGTGTTTAAATCGCCGTAACGCACTGATTGGTAATGTCACTGTCATGCGAGCAGTGGTTCTTAATTAAAACTTCATTTATTTAACTGAAAGGGGATAGGGCTTAACTCCGTTCTGTATCAGAACTGTCAATTCTGAAACTTCCCAGCGATAGGTATTTGGTAATCCAGTTTGGCAGATGGACTACATTTTTTAGTGCCTTAACTATAATTCGGATTGGTTATGCTGAATAAGGGGGCGTGATTCCACATGAAAATCTCACGGTTTAAATGTGCCTTTTGCAACACTTTTAAATCGGTTGACACCATTTTCTGCAAGAGAAAAACAAAGGTAGAGGACTCCGGGTCGAATTTAGAAGAAATTCACCCGTAATTAGGATCCAAGGGATTGGATGTCTGGAAAAATCTATGAACACAATTCTAGCAGTAAAGCTTGAAGACACAAGGTGAGATAGCTCTACGTGAAGTATCTACATGACGTACCACGTACTTACAAAACCAAAGTGATCACACAAGGTTGGAGGCCGAAAGAGGCGGGACACCTGAGAATTTGGAAAAAGGGAAAAGTGGAAAGGACCCAGACTTACAGGCACAAGGAAGTCAAAATAACAGTCACAGCAAATTTGGACTGAACCAGAACCATCAGGTTATGAATCTGTACAAGGCAGTGTTTTCGATCTTTTCACTCGATTGATGATGAATTAATTCTATCGCTTAACAGATCGGATATTTGTATAAGCATATTTGTATTTGAAATTTGTTGAATAACTTAAATCAAAAAGTGTATCTTTTTAATGTAATGCATTGTCACAATTGTTTATGAATCTTATTGTTTATGAATTGTTGATTAAATTTTTGGGTTTGTACATGTACGGGGGCTTGTGTCATTCTGTTTTATATATCTGCTCAGATCTTTATCTATTCCATATATAAGCTTCACACTTTATATTGATATTTACTCGTTCCGGGCAAATTACACCGTTGGCGATCACCCTCTAGATAACAATAACCAAAACTATACAACCCACCCCAACAAAGCTGGGGGAGTTCGCAGCAATCATTGGCTTCACTCTTATTAGCTTGTCTTAAATCATTTGGGTTAAATTTGTATTTTAACTTAAAGACTGAACTAAACCATTTTGAAGCCCATTAATTGTGTTAACCTCATTAATGGTTGCAGAAGTATAAATATTATATTTTTCAGTTAAGTAAATATGTTTGTACTTTACCTTCTTTTTTTTGTAGATGGTTTTCCTTCCAGAAGCATGTGACTTCATTGGCCAGTCTAAATCTGACAGTGTTTCCATGGCAGAGCCCCTAGATGGCAGCACAGTCAGCAGATACAAAAGTTTGGCAAAGGAACTAGGAGTCTGGTTGTCCTTAGGAGGTTTTCATCAGAAGGTTGGGAAGCTTGTCTCAGTGAATTGACAAAACTGTTTTCAGAGCAATGGTTACTCATTATAAAGTCCCTTATTATAACATGATAAATTTAATGATAATTTTTAAATTTTGTTTTATTATTTCAGTTTAATTTATTTGACAATTTAATTTTGGCAAATGGAAACCAATTATATTATGGTTTAATGTGATTACATGCCATATATTTGTGTTGTTTTGCAATACTCTATCACAGTCTTGTTGGGACCTGACTCATTATAAGGTAACCTCATTTATAAGCTGAGTCATTTTACAGTTACAACGAACTACTGTAAAGGGAACATGTACGTCATGTTCACTACAGTTATACACATGCTTGTGCACACAGCGATTCTTTGATAAAGTATCAAAATAATTTGCTGAAGTCAGTTTTATAACTTTGGCAGATTCAGTTACCTTGTGTATCTGATTCAGACTGTAGAAAATATCAAATTTATAACATGCACGATGAGATAAGTGGAGGAACTGTTGTGTAACAATATATGGAAACATTTAATCCAACAATACTTGCAAACTGATGACATTGAAGTATAATGTAATGTTGATCTCATTTCACATATGTAGTATTTCCTACAATAAATTCTTATTTCTCATGGACTGTATTTATTAAATTCTGATTATTATTACATAGTGGAAGCATAGATTCTAATGGTAATTAGTTTAATAGGGGTCTGCTTGGAACAATGATATTGCTATTTTATGACTGAAATGAAATCACACACACACACACACACACACACACACTCACATACATACATACATATATATGTGTGTATGTGTGTGTGTGAAAGAGAATGCAAAGAGACAGAATGTCAGAGAGAGAGAAGTAATATATTTATTATGTTTAGAAGTTTATTCAGGTGATTGGGAGAGTTTTTGTCAGCATTGTAGTGAGTTGGTAATATTATTTCATGTTGTCATTTTCATAGGTGTCTGATGAGACCGACAGAGTTTTTAACACACATGTAATCATTGATGCTGATGGTGGTATCCAGGCAACCTACAACAAGACCCACCTCTTTGACCTTGACATAAAGGACAAGGTTCGGTTGTGTGAAAGTGACTATACAATACAAGGAAGAGAAATCTGTCCACCTGTTCAGACTCCAGTGGGCAAAATAGGGCTAGCAACTGTAAGTTAGAATTATGGAAGAAAAGTTTCTGAAAACAGTACAGTAAAATCTTGTAATTATTGCCAATTTAGTCTCAAGCCATTTTGGTAGATGTAACAAGACAGATGTGGTAAAGAACTGGGTGTTACTTTTGTTTTTGCCTAAGTTACCTCACTTGTTAACCTCTTTCTATAAGATATAGAATTGAGAATTCAGATGTTGTGGATTTAAGTTATTTTGTTTTTAAAGATTGTCTTAAAGCAGACTTCAATGAAATGACATGCTTTTAGTTTACTCTTTTACAATTGACTTTATTTTAACAACAAAAAGGTCCAAAGAATTACTTGCTTACATGTTACACATGGAGCGTAGGGAGATAGAATGGGCCCAGTTGTATAAGGCAACTAATGGAGGCAGGTACTTTGATATCTCTGTGATTAGTGTGTTGGACTGACCAAAAGAAAGGTGCATGTCTGAATCATACCACTGGATGAGTCGAGGTTAGTTACTGTGTTGTGACCATGGCCAAGTCACTTTGTTTTAGTTGTCTCAGCACTAAATAGCCTTTTGTTTAACTGTGACCCCCCACATTGAAAGCTCTCAGCTTGCCCAAGGGAGGTAACTCTTTACTGTGTCCATATACTTGATGGAGCATAGTTTTAGACACTTATCATGATGTGCATTGCAGCTTACCCCAATATCTTTAACACATACAGACACAAGTGAGATACTGTTTTCTGTGATAAACTTGTTAATTCTTAATTTTCAGAAAGAAAATGTTTCATATTAAAGAGATACATACAAAAGCAAGGACAAAAATAATGCATAAGTAAAATAAAGATAAGGAGTGTCATATGTGAGTCAGTATTACTGGTTTTATATCAGAGAAGTAGAAGAAGAAATAGTAAAATCTCTAAGGTGTGAATACAGAAGAAGAGATCATCATACTTGAAATCTTACAGTTAATATGGGCTGAAAGTGTGAAACTTTTTTAACATGATAGACCATGTCTCTAGTTCATTATTTCTCCAAATAATCTTCTGCTTCTGATGATTTGTACATAAATGTTTTGCTGGACTGATTCACTTTCGCAATATATTTTAATACCTATATTTTGGAGAAAATTGGGTGTATTGGCTTAATCTGTGTCCAGCTGCATGTGTATATGTATGTCCACTAATCCAAGTCCTTGTAAATGAAAAAGCTTCTTCCCCATTAAAGATATAGCTCTCAGACTTGGGTTTCACTTCCCAAAGGGGTGTATATTTGCAGTAATATTTTCAATATTTCTCTGCAAAACCAGGAGCCCAGGGGCATGGTTGATAGTGAAAAGAATAATAGAATTTTCTTTCTTTTCTGTTGATCATTTTCATTGTAGAAATACTACTTAAATTGCTCAGATATGTAATACATGCAATGTATTGTTCATGATTGGTCCTAGGGGCCCCATGGTCTAGGGGTGAAAGGATCACAGGGATAAAATAAAGAGAATGTCACTGAGATGGGTCATCATGGGTGTCAAATCAAAGTTCTTGGAGACTTCTTGAGCTTGGATGTTTGGGGACATGGTTCAAAAGGTGATAGAATGTCACTAAATCAAGTTGTCATTGGTATTAAATTGAAAACTTTGAGATTCTTGGAAACACAAAAGGTTCTTTTAGTGTTTATGATACAGCAGTAACATTGTTGTCAACTGTTTGTTAATGTTTAGTGGAAGTTTTTATTTTCTGTATTTATTCAGAACTCATCAGAGAATGTTCGAATTTCTGAGTTTGGTAAAATCTGTCTAGTAAATATAGTGAAGGATGGTTAGTAATTTGAAAGTGAAAACAATTTTTATGAACTTCTGCTTATTTGCATACAGTTACAATTTCTACCATTCCAGTAACCATGCTAAAATTAGCTCACATATTGGGCTTATTGGAATTTCAAAATTAACAAAGTGCTTTCTTATAACAGTGTTATGACTTGCGGTTCCCAGAGATGTCTCTAGGACTGACTGCCCAGGGGGCAGAGATTCTGACCTTCCCCTCAGCTTTCACTGTCACCACAGGCATGGCCCACTGGGAGGTAAGTCTCTTCCTAGATATTTATCTTGTGAAGAATATTAAACAGTGAAGTTTGTCTTGGCAGACCACCTCCATATAAAAGGCACATGCTGATAAAGTATGTCATTTATATTTTGAACCGCCTTGCTTAATCTCACTGATATATTTTTAATATGTAAAGGACATCCATTCATAAGAGATACTTTTGGTAGTTCCTTGATTATCTATCTTACTTGATCTTTATTTGAACATTATTTTTTTTTTTTTTATCTTACACAATTACTCCTTTGATGTTAAATTTATACGTTGAATAACATCAGGTTTCAGATTTGGCTGAGATATTGGGATGATTTTATTTTAGTTAGGACATGTGGTTCAGCATTATTTGTTACTTGCCCCTAGCTAAAATGGTCTCTTTAGCTTATGTTGAATTATTCTTGACTACACCACACTCTATCTGTGGCATGTCAAAACGTTTAATCTATCATTCAGCAAAGGAAAAATCAATCAGGAAGAGCAGCTCATTAAATCAGATTATGTTGTCTAATTGACATGCCAGTTTTTATGTGAAATATAATGTAGTACAATAACGCCTAATTAATCAGAATTGTTGCTATGGATTGAGAACAAGAATACTTACTACCTTTGCAGTTATGAGCTTGATTGGTTGCTACCATTTGAGGTGAATGATATGAACAATAGACAATGTTGACTGTAGCAGTTAATGGCTTCAGGTCTTCTGGATATTTCATATATTCTTCAGAGTATCACTGATGGTGGTTATTAAAATTCTACTTGATGGTAATTTATGTCAGTATATTTCCCAGTGATAAAATGAAGAAACCATCATAACAGACTGGTGAGAAATGAGTGATGCACTTTTTGTTAGACAAAGACATCCTTATTAAATATTCAAATCAGTCTGACATCAAAGGTACTGTCAGAGCAGTCAGATGATACGCTACTCTCTTGTTAATCCACACTCTGATTACCTGTTTGTAACACAAAGAAAATGTTGGATCCCATTTGTTTCTTTCAAGAAAAAAAAGAGAAAATGGTGAACATCCTTTGTCAGAGTAACTGCGATATTAATGGCTGTTCTATCCTAAACTTTGTGGGCCAGTTATACTTAGATTTTACATGTGTAATCAGTAATGAGAACTCTGTTCATTCAGTACATTTTACACTTTAGCCAGGATTTTCCTTTTTAAATTTGCCATCTTGAAGAATTACCCAATTTAAATGGATCAATATCCTCAGCTGACATGGTTTATGATTACGATTCCAGTTTTGAAGTTTTTGTTTGCTTATTTTGGCTATTGCTGGATACATGCATTTAGATATGAAGGGAGGAAACAACTACAGTGCTCTTGTGTGTGCATTTGTTGAGTAATGCATATCAAATTGATTTATATTAAAAATATAAAATTTAATAAATTTAATTGATTTCTTAAGATGTTATATCAATAAGTATAACTTGTTGTTACAATAAATATATACAATGTTTATTATTCTTATGTACCAATGACAGTTTATAACTACCAGGTCATTTAAAATTTTTATGATAAATTGAGTCAACCATAGTCTTGCACCCTTGCTTATGGCACAGTCTGTGTTTATGAACCTGTCACCATAATTTATATTGATGGAGAGATGTATACATAGAACCTTTATAAAAAAATTGCCAATTACCTGCAAAGTAAGGGGAACAAAAGCAATACAATTAGCCTTTTGTGTGCAGATTTTCAGAGAGCAATTCGTCATTAACAGGAATCTTAATGTTATGCACATTATATGCTGTATGATATATTTCAGTCTTGTCAATGTGAGATTATGATTTGTCCCTTAAATTATAGCTTGATTGTATATAACTCAGTACAACGGCAGAGTTTGCCCATTATAAAGGGAAATAACTCTTGTCAATGCTATGTGTGTACGAACATAGAAACTAACTCTTGTACTTCACAAATCAGTTATTCTTAGTGTTAATGTGTTCAGTAAGTGTAGTCTGGAGTTACCAATGAAGTTATTTAAAATAAACTCAATGGGAAGTAACCCAAGGAAGGTTTATAATTATTTTAGTGACTGAAACTGAGATTTATTATTTGTTAATAGAAAGATCTTACTGATATCACATTATAATATAAATAGATATAACCTTGCCACAGTCCCAGCAAGACACACCAATACAGTGTATCTATCATTAAATCAGATAAATAGCTGCTAAAGTTTTGCTTAGAAATGGCTATAAACCTCTTTTTTTTTTACTTATAGTGTTTAGTGCCCCAGTATTTTTCATTTAAAATTCATTCTTCTTATTAGTAACACAAAAATAATTAAGCTGGTGGAAACCTTCAAAGATAATTAAATTCATGTGCATTTCTCTCTACATGTACAGTGCTTTCTTCATGTACAATGCTTTCTACATGTACAATGCTTTCTCCTCTCTCTCTCTCTATAATACTGTCCATGAGAGCCATAAATGTGAACCATGTGATAGTTGAGGCAGACATTTATTGAGGGATGTTCCAACAAGGCTGTGTCATTATTAATGGATCAATGCACAACAAAAAAGGGTATTTAATGATGTAAAATAACATTGTAATTAGCTCTCAATAGCCAAGAATTAAAATCAAGTGAAATAATTCAAGCAGGAATTATATATCAAACAAATTCTAATAATTTAATGGGATTTATGACTGTACTTGCATTATAATAGGGTCAGTGGTATATTGAGGGGCATTATATTGAGACCATTGTATTGGTATTTTATCAGATCTAGCAAAGTGTACAAAGTAGCTGGAGGCCTGGTTAGGGGTACATGGCTAATGTCACAGTAAAGTTTTGCATCTTATTACCAATCAGTTAAATAAATTTTATTTCAAAATAAATTGTGCAAAATGCAATGATGAGAATTAATTGTTGCTATTTTGATATTATTTTATAGGTCTTACTTAGAAGCCGAGCAATAGAATGTCAGTGTTATGTTGTGGCAGCTGCGCAGACTGGTAGTCATAATTCTAAACGTTCTTCATATGGACATGCAATGGTAAGCAGGGAATCGGTTTATCATGGAAGTTTATTGAATAATTGATTGTTTTCTTTAAAAGTGGGAAGAACCGTTGATAACCAAACATCTTAAAGACTGTTTGTACTCATGTTTTTGTTAGCCAGATTACAGAGACACTCAACCCATTAGTATATCTGTCTGTCTGTCTGGCTTTAGCACATAGGTTAGAGTTTGTTTTAAGCTCCAATTTTTGATTTGGTATTGGATGCAGTTGTGTAACTTAATGTGAGCATTATGGGTAAAACTAAACTTGACATCCTTGTTCAATTACAAACTGCTTATTTTAATTCAAACATAAAATAGTGCAATGTTTTAATTAATTATCAATTGATTAATTAATTTGTCGTCTTTGTTGTATTACAGTATTTTACATTAATTTTCTTCACATAACATTATGAAGAGATACAATAAGAACAATTTAAATTTAGTCAATTTTTCAATACAGCTGTTGAGAATAAGTTTGTAACCTGAATATCCCACTGAAAGATTTTGTCACCTTTTACGTTACAACTGTTGTCATCAAATTACCATCTACACTCACTTAGAAGTCAAACTAACTGCAAACATCATAGAACTTGATATGTCACATAATGCAATGACAGAAATGGGTCTATGCAGTCTGTTAGGAGTCATCAGTAGAACAAACAACATAAACCCTTCTGGTGCATTATGTGATGGCAGGTCGGGGTGTATGTTGTTTGCAGTTGGACCTGACATATAGGCAGATATGTACAGTAGTTTCCCAGCTTCTTTACTCTCCATTTTTTACATTCACTCCAGTCTGATAATCTGAAATATTTTTGAAACTGAGTAGTACATCTGTCAGATTGTTTTAAGTCATTATGTCCATTTGTTTTCAATGAATACAGTAATTTTGACTGCAGTACATTTATATATTATGAATAAAGTAAGTTTGACTGCTGTACAGTTGTACTTTATGAATACAGCAATAATGACTGCTGTACACTACTTTATGATTGATATTCATTTATAAGCCTTGGGCTATTACATTGATGTAGGCAAAACCTAGAAGATCACAGATTGTATTTTTAAATAACTGTTGTTCTAAATGAACAAACAACTGCAAACATTTATATTAGCATTAAATATTTAACAGCCTCATATACTGTTCTAAACTCACTTGTGTGCACAAGTATTTGTTCAAACTATGGATCAGCAGCTACTTTTATGGCACCAGTGGAACAGCTGTGCTTACATGATTGGATCTCTATGGACATTGTCTTTGGCAAATTCTAGAACATCATCTTGTAAGTTTATCATAATATGCATTTATTGATATGACATATTTGAAGTGGTAAAAGTGGTATTTACTGTAGAAATAATAATTTGAATAGAGAATTGTAAAAATTGAAAGCAATACCACATGCCACCTAATTGTTTGATTGGAATACAACATAAATCAGTAATAGAAAGAAGAATCAGTGGACTGATAGATGATTCATTTCTATATTAGTCCATTGGTCCTTATTTCTATCATTGGTTTATGGTGTATTTTGGTTCAGTGATGAGGTAGCCTGTAGTGTTATCAGTATTGTCTCCTTGTCTCTGATACCCAAAAGGACTATTCTTGTTTCTGACTCAGTAGATAAATTTCATGACATGAATTATGCAAGTAAATGAGTTTTAGCTCTACTGGTAAGAGGTTGCCATTTTTTGGTTTACCTTGCCACAAGGGCAAGTAAATTTATGTATTGTTCTGTGTTCAGTGTGTGTTATGTATCATCCATCAATATTTGCTATAATAAAATTTATCTAAGAAACAAATGGAAACATTTCAGCCAAATTATGCAGAGAATATTCTGGCATGCAATACAACTACTATTACTAAAGGTATAAAAGCCTTCAAATGACTTCTCAAAAACAGATGGGCAGAATTTGATCAGTTGTGACTGAAAACATTCTGACTCATATGACTTTTATTTATATAAACGATGCTGATCCACAAATTAAAAATGACTGCAGTTACTGAAAACAGAAATCATTAAAAAAATCTTTTTGAAAATGGTGCAATAGAATTTTACCCAGTTTGATTGAAAGCATCCTGGCATTCAGGTTGGTACAAATGATACCAGTCTGCTATTAGTTTATGACTTTAATGATATTATGATTTATTATTATGATGATGTATTATCGATTCAGTATGATGACAATATCAGACAAAAAAATTGATAGTTGACACTATAGACTTTAGATGGCCCCCCCCAACCCATATAAATCCATTATGATTCATTACAGTACGGACTGCTAATGCAGAGGATTACCATATAAATGTGTCCATAGCAGTAATACATTTCAGTCAATGCATGTTTGGTAGATATCAGTACCAAATTGTTTACAGACAGTGATCGATGGAACAAACAAAATTGAATTTCCTGTGTGTCAAAATATTGTCCTTGGCACTTGTCTGGCATGCAGTGGGTAATATGTCATAAAATAGTACAATGGCAATATCATAAAAAGTTGCTGTACAACTTTAGGTCCACAATAAAGTCACTAAAGGCCCCTATTACTAAAACTGATAACATACTTTAATTTCTTCCGAAAAAACTCCTTAATTGAATTGAACAAAAAATTCTACATAAAGTATTCACCCACAAAGAGCATTTTATTTTGTTCAAAATGATACCGATTCATTATCAGATATGGCTGCCTTCTCATAAAATACCTTTGTACAACTGATTCTTAAGAACTGCTCAGTGGAATGTGGCCAAATTTGACAGAAAGCTTCATGGTATGAGCTCTATGATTTGTATCAATAATACAAAGCCACTTTTCAAATTATGGCTGCTGTTGCTATAAATATAAATGCCTTTTAAATGATTTATTATTCTCAAAAAGTGATCAACACATGGATCAGATTTGACAGAAACCATCCTGGCCCTGCATTAAATTTTATACTCAAGATGCCAGTATGAACACAAATGTGGCTTTAATTTTGTAAAATAACTTTATGTCACAATGTGTTGAACAGAATTGGACCAGATTAGACAGAAAAATGTTGACTGAAAGCGGTTTCAAGTATTAAGCTCAACTGGCCATAAGGTCAGGTAAGCTGATGGTCTGATCCTGCATAAAGCATGCATTGTTTATTTTTTGTCACTTGTCATCCATCAGCATTTGCAATTTTAAAGTTTTTCACAAGAACTAGTGGAGCTACTTCAACCAAATCCGACTTGAGAGCATGCTGGTATAAAGGTCTTTTAAAGTTTGTATAGATAGCGCCAATCTGCAATCAAGTATGGCCATCATTACTAAAAATTGAGAAGCCTTTAAACAACTTCTTCTCCAAAACTGCTCAACATAATTTGACTAAATTTGACTGAAAATGCCCTGGTATAATGAATTTTTAAGTTTTGATAAACAATTCTGATCCATTATTAACTATGGCTGCCATTACTAAAATAAAAGAAACCTTTTAAGCAAGAATTTTTGTCCCCAAATACTACTGAACAGAATTTAAGCAAATGTGATAGAAAGTATTCTGGCATGAAAGGCTTTCAGATTTATACAGATGAGGAAAATCTGTCATCAAATATGGTCACAGCTGCTAAAAATGGAAAAATTCATCAAACAGCTTTTAGAAATCTGCTTAACAGAATTAGTGCAAATTTGTCAGAAAGCATCCTGGCATTGATGTCCATTAATTTTTATGCAAATGATGCTAATTTACCATTAGTTATGGTCACCATTACTAAAAATAGAAACCTTTGGTCTACTTGTTTTTAAAAAGTACTGGACAGAGTTTTACCAAATTTGAGGGCATCCTGGCCCTGCAGTTTGGTACAGCTGGTACTGATCTGCCATCAAATACATTCCCACTCCCTAATGTTTTTGTGTTTTTCCAGTAAAAAATCAAAAAGAATTTAAGATAATTTATTTATTAGATCATTTTTGTTGGGGGATTATTTTTTGAGTCATACTTCAAGGTCGGTTTCCTGTTTCCTTCTCTATATCCAGATGTTTAATCCATTCCTTAAAGTATTTCCAATGTACTCTCCACAAGACAGAAGGTTTCCATAACATGGTCCCTATTTCCAGTGGTCATGGCTACTGATCCTCCTAATGTCCATGCATGTTGTGTATATGCTATTATAGTGTCTTTTAGATGTTCATGTTTGGAGCAGTCGTTTTTCATTCAAATTTTTATTTTGGTTAATTGATTTTTATACCATTAAAAAAGAAAGGTAATTTATACTGTGTTCCATAGGTACATGTGTATGCATCTTTGCTTTAATGATCAATGCATGCATATGTATATTTTAAGTATGGATTCTCATATAAATTTTGAATTTAGAAAGAAGAGTCACATTTGTTTATATGGATATAAAATTATTAAAAAAATAACTAGTAAAATAGAAATGTATGTGTATGTTGTGTTGTTGCTAATGTTCAAATGCATTTTATTCGCTTAATCATTATTTTATCAGAAACGAAATCTGCCAGAGATTTGTAAATGGAAAAAACAAATGTAGAAAAGAGAATAGTTCCCATCAAAGTAAGAGTATGTAAATGTTTCCATATTTTTATGTTTTGTATGTTTTTTTGTAGGCCTTTAAGTTGTATAAAAATGATGCTATTTGTTGTCAAATATGACTGCCATTACTAAAATTAGGAAACCCTTTGAATGACATTTGAAAACCACTGAAAAGAATTTGAGTAAATGTGCATAAAGGCATTTTAAATTTATATAAATGATGCCAGTTTGCTGTAAAATTTGGCTGCTGTTGCTGAAAATATAAAGTCCTTTAAATTAGTTTTTGTTTTAGAACACTGATCAACAAAAGTTGACCAAATTTTCCAGCAAGTACCCTGGCATAAGGTCTGCATAAATTCTGGTTTGCCAACCAGTATAGTAGAAAGCATTGTACTAACCAGATTTCTAGGTCAACAAAATTTGGCATTTGACCCTGAGACTAATGAACATAGGCAATCTCAGTTCCACTTTTTGCCTCTTGTTTGTTGTTGCTCTTTGTCTATAGATAGTGGACCCCTGGGGAGCAGTTGTTGCACAGTGTCGTGAGGGTACTGATGTGAGTGTTGCAGAGCTAGATCTTGATTATTTACAGAAAGTTCGAACCCAGATGCCAGTTGCTGAGCACCGACGTCATGATTTGTATGGACACATTAATTTTTCATCTACAGGTAAACATTTGTGAAGCTTTTATTACATGCAGTTGAAACCTGCCATGAAAATTTCCCCTTTTGTTTCCTTTCTCATGCTTGTAATATTGTCAAATATTTACTTTTAAGAACAGTTTGATATAGTGTAATTGTGTGACCTTCTCCACAAGGTCAGTAGATTGAGTGAGCATGTTGCAGAATGAATTGTTTTAGTATCATAGTAATTCTTTCACGTCATGAAGAAATTCAGTATTGGGGTTTAGGAACTATGCATAAATTTAAAAGAAACTTAAGCTAAAGCCATAATATAAATTATCTATGATTATGACTTTGTCTCATAATGTAAGGGGTACATGCATGTGCCATAGAATGAGAAGTTTTAGTTCATAATGATTTATCCCAGCTGTATGCATTGCATGGATTGAATTTTCCTAATGTCATCATAATTCATCCCAAGTATGAAGAAAATCCATAAAGGGGTTTAGGAAATACATGCAAGATTTTAATGAAAAGCTTACATCAGATTTTCTGTAACTGTGACCTTGATCGCATGGTCAAAATGGCAAGTGCAACAACAGATCAGGGTCCATGTTATTTACAGTTATAAATCGTATTGATGAATAATTGTCAGTCAGTAACTGTTATTTTAGTGACCCCAGTGACAATAATGAGTGAGAACCATGCATATTTATTAGGTGATCTTGCATGTGATTGCCGATCTTGATTCCACTCTGGAAGCCACAATTCTGAACTGATTTTGATAAAAACTGGACTATATACTTATATTATCAAGATCTTGGGCAGTTTTGAAAATAAGCAGGATACACACATATTAATGAGGTGATCTTGCATCTGGTTGGGCTGAGCTTGTTACCACTCTTGAAGCCATAATTTGATCTGTTTGGTTTATTATCATCTTGGATGACTTTGATTATGAGCAAGACACTTTCCTATAATAACTATGGCTTTATCTTTAGAAATAATTTTTATCAGGATGTAGTAAAATAAATAAAATCAACATGATATAAATTTGGAAGACACTTTGCATAGGATTGTTCTTCCAAAACTACTTAAGCCTGCTTAGTAAAATGGTCAATTGTTATGTAAGCTAGGTGAGCATTATCAGCCCCACTTGGGTCTCTTGTTGAATTTCTGCTATTACAGTACACATTTGTTTAGCAGCAATGCAGATATTGTTAAAGGACTTAGCTGAAAATGGTGAACTGTGGACTCGTAATCTAAATGTTATGGGCCAGCTTCCTTAGTGAGTGCATTGGAAAGGCACTTTGCTGCCATTTTCCTCTGCATGAAGGATTAAAAACATGAGATAGTGAATTAAAGTTTGAAAGTGCCATTAAAAGGCAACCAGTCAACCAACCAATATTACACAATTATGCAAAACTTCCGGAGAGAATCATCTCAGTATTGTTGAGACTATTTTAAATTGCATTTTAAGTGATAATATTGTGACATTAAAATAATTATAAATTACAACATACAGTAATATACCATTTATGAATGCTTATAGGTCAAGTCCAGCTACATAATGCACCGGCGGATCTCGATATATGCAGTTTATTATGAGTAATCAATTGAACAAACAGTATAGACCATAATATGCCAGCAGATTAGGGTATCTTCTGTTTGTAACGTATAAGATAGTATATAAGGTAATGGAGAAAGATTCATCATGGTAATTCCCACCTTTAAAATTATAATGCACATATGTATCATATAATATTTTGGGGTATACATTGTATTGTATGACAATAGGATCTTAGGAATATCAGTTCACCCCGATTTATCACTGTTTTTATCTTTGTGCATTTCTTTGTCTGTGTTTATTTGTCAGTTTTGTCCATGTATTTCTCAATTGGAGTACCATATATAATCACATACAAATTAAGTATAAGTGCAAGTAACATATACCCTGATCTGATATTGCATAATGCACTGACAGATCAGGGTCTGTTTTGCTTGTTCTGCTGATTTATATTGAACAAACTGCATGGGCCCAGATCTTCTGGAGCATTATGCAGTGACAGATCTGGGTCTGTGCAGTTTACAGTTGGATTCAACTTACAATCAAGTACAGGTGGTGTGTTTAAATGATTTATTTTGTAGATGTACATTAGTGTAATATTTTTGTTTCAGGTCTTATAGACAGTCATGAGTACTACCAGTTTGGTAAGATTCAAATTAGCTGTAAGAATGTGTTCCTCAGATCTTCCCTGTCATTTGCCTTCGTCAACATCAAGCCAGTTGTGCCAGGACATATCCTTGTTTGAAATTACCCATGCATGACGAAACAGGATGCAGTAGTGGCTCAGTACTGGACTCAAGCAAGAAATTCTGCTAATAAAGATTAAGACTGACTCAGTGGTTAGCATGCTGGTCTCACAACCAGAAGGGTGCAGGTTCAAATCCTGCCCATAGGAAGCAACTTAGGCTCATTAGTTAGGTTAGCATGCTGAACTCAAATCATACCTAGACCAATTCCAAATTGATAATCATATACTATGAAGTCCTTATTTTCCATGGTGTACTGATTTTGATGTTCTTGAATTTTGTGTTTGCAACATAGCATTAATTTAAAGATCCAATGGACAGTTATTCAAGAGAAACAAAACGACCACTTCCCCAATCCACAAATCTAAATGCCATTGAAAATCTCATGCAAAACTACAAAACCGTAGACCTATAAAAATTAAATTCACAGTGCTGTGTACTACTAGCTGTCATTTTTCAAGGGCAGTCTGTGCCATCAGTGCCATGTATTTTTGTGGAAAGGGGACCACATTTGCTTTTTAGCTTACTGGAGTGTTGTCTGTTTCTGAATAATTACCTTTATACTTTGACTTTTAAAAGATGTCAAAGTTTTAGCTGCATAAACAATATTTATTACATTTATCTATGATTGAAAGTATAAGTTTGTATCATTATTTATTTTGAGATGTAATTGTATACATGGTAGATATATTTCAAATGGTAAAATTTGCAGTTCTACACACCCAAAAATATCTTTATTCCAAGTTATAATGTCAGTGGGTCCATACAAAGAGGCAAGAAAGGAGAAGAAAAAATTTAAAATGTTTATCAAGGGGAGAAAAAAAACCCTGAAAAAATAAGTTTGAGAGAGATAGTATCTAATCAAGATACTGACAACATTGTCATTTAAAATTTACTTGACAATTTGATGAGGGTAGAATATGTAGTGAAATAACTGCATTCCATTGGTTAAAGGTCAGTTTTATTCTAGCTGCTCAAGTTCTTTCAGCAGTTGTCCTATATTACCAATCAACAAGTTTTTTGATGAGTAAATTATTTTTGCTGACTCAGCCATTCTTCACATTCAGTCATTGATGATTATATCCAATTTGCTGAGCCAGCCATTATTCACATTGTCATTGATGATGTATCCTTTTTGCTGAGTCAACCATTCTTCACATTATGTCATTGATGATTATATCCAATTTGCTGAGTCGGTCATTGATCCCATCCAGTCATTGATATATGTATATATACAGTATGGTTATCTTATACAATACAATATTTGATTGAGAAGAAAATTTCTACATATAGCCATTAAACATTTTTAAATGATAATGATATATTGAAATAATATTAATCCAGCAATTTAATCAAAATTTAGTTTTTGAAACAGTTGGAGAAAATTTGTTCCCAATAATCTTGATTTTGATTTTGAGACATTTAAATAAACTGAATAGCAAGGCTTTATTATATTTGTTAACTCTATATGTCATTGTTTACCTTAATATATTTAACATGTTCTGGTTTCCCCGTTGCGAATAGTTCCAAGATTAGCTGACTTGACAGAAGCTGAGACAGCAGATTTATTCAGCACAGTCAAAAAGGTGTCTGGCATTGTCCAACAACACTTTAGTGCAACATCGCTGACTGTGGGGGTTCAGGATGGACCAGATGCAGGACAGAGTGTACAGGTGAGAGTCCAATGGCAGACATGAGAATTATCTTCATCAATCCAGAATTCAGTAGTCACATGTTTGGTTCATGCATAACATTGAAAAATGGAAGGTTCATATCAATTAACTATACTGTATTAAAGTAGGCTGTAATTATTTCATGATAAGGTTTCATATTATTAAGATTGTTGTTGTTGTGGGTTTAATGCCATTTTTTAGCACATGATAGGCTATACATAGCAGACAGTATATCTGGTGGAGGAAAAGCCTGGAAAAATCTTGAGAAGAACCACTGACACATGGGAAACTACTGGCATGCTATTTCATATCCACACTGGCCAAGCCTGAGACTCAAACCCACACAGACAGAGTTGCCTTGGAAAAGTGGCTCAATGAATTAATCGGGTTTTACTTGATATGCAAGGGTTACTTCCCTTTCCAGTTTATAGTTCTTTAGGGCATAAAACTTGGACTGTGGTGCAGAAAGTAAAAATCAGGAGTGGGTCATTGTCTTGTTTGTAATTTAGGACACTATTAAGTTATCCTGCCAAACAATTTTGAATCAAGTATTTTGGCTTAGTAATTTCTGACACAAATATTACCATAAACTTAAAACTTGGAAATTTTATACAAAAACAATGGATTTTAATTGTGGCTAGTTATGCTTTTGCAATTGCATATCTAGAATGGTTATAATAATTAAGGTGGCAAATTTTGAAATTTTGACATTTGTTATGAGTATCTTGAAAGCATTTGTTTTAAATTTCTCCGCCTCTATAAAATCCCACTTCATGGTTTTACATACCCATTTAAACTTAAATGATTGATTTGGCAAAAATTAAAGGTGATATCTAATTACATTTCCAGGTGTTTATGATAATTACTGCCTACTAGTATTAATTTCACATTGATGTAATTTATTAGCAAAATTTGTCCCTTGAATATTGGATTTCACTATTGTTACATGTAGGCTCGTACAAAAACACAAGAGAAAACAGTGAAGCCAACAAGCTTTGTATATTTTAACAAAGTAATTTATTTCCCTAGAAAACAATTGAAAAAACTGGAAATATGACTTATGGTTTGTGAATATAATCCAAAATTTACTCCTAAGATTAAAAAAATACAAGTCCTATCACTAAATAGTTCTAATAAAATCCAGGTTCGAATCTCGATAAAATTTCAATGTAGAGACGATGACGTTGGAATAGACTGTTGTACTGGTGGTAACAAATCCTTGATTGAATCATGGTTTATGTTTCCGTATAACTCCAGAATAAATTTCCACTGAATTTCTTTGTCCCAGAACTTTTTATAAAAAAGTATACTTGCTTAGTTTCCTAGAGAATAAATTATTAAATTCCAAAACAAATGAAAATCAAACTAGAAACACCTGGTTTCCTCAAGGTGTTGAGATCGACTCTGACCCGATCTAGTAGAAAATAGCTGTTTTAAGCCTTGATTTTAGGTCACATGGTACTACACGTGACAGGCTGCGCAATTTACTAATTTGAACATCACCATAATATAAAATGCCATTTGTCACATATGTAAGAATAGTCCTATCTAAGTACTAGATTCTCACTCTGAAATAAATTTAAAAATAAAACATTGTTTATTCAGACTACACATAGGCCAAAATGACCTTGGCAATAGCCAATTGTTTTCACGTAGTGTTTACAAAACAGTGTACCAGAGTGAGCTAAAAATAATGCTAATGTAACACCTTTTACGTTTTAGATAAACAGAATTTACTGAAAGAAAATATCAGATCCCGAGAAAATAATCATTACAATAAAATGTAACAAAAATAAAATAAAAAAAATTTTTAAAACTAACACACAAGCAATTAAATTACATATACGTAACACTATCTTGTCCAAAACACATGGAGAAATTTTTTATTTTACCCAACTTATGCAGTAATTTTCTTGGAACAGTTTTGTAGCAAGTAATAAACCTTTATAAGAATTTGTGTGCATAGCTGCCAACCCTTAAGTACAAAAATACTGATTGCTTATGACAAAAATACTGATTTTCAGGACCAAATACTGATTTTTAAAAATTTTAATGCATTTGTAACTACTTACAACATATACAACCATCCATTTGGGTGCCCATCCAGAAGGTGCAAGACAGCAATACACTCAGACACAGGCTGTTTATAGGAGCCTTTTCCACACCTTGTTTATTTTTTTCAATTATTATCGATTCCAATATACCAACTTTCATTGATAATCTCAATTCTGTTTGATTTTCTTACTGAACTGTTTTCATTCTAGCATATGAGTAATCCTTTGTGATTTTACTGTCTGGAAAACGCATGCAAAATAAATCGCCAGCAACACTAGTAACTGAAAGAGAAAGGCTCATTTCTAAAAGAAATTTAATAACCTTATTTTGATAGAATTACATCAAGGTTCTCTCTGGTATTTATATACATCCAAGTTCAGGCTGAGTTGTCTATGATGAACCAGCAAGCTGATGTTTATTAGCTTTTTGCTCTTGTATTTAATGTGCGCCTCCATGCCCAATAGCAAAACCACATTACACAATTTCCAAAACATAAAGTCTTCTCCTTTACCAGATGATTTCACAAATCTAAACAAGATGGCACAATTGTCCTTTCAGTTCTGTTTTCTTGTCTTTTCTGGTGAAAATTCTGAATATTCTACTTTACTATTCAACATGATTAGAAGTTGAATATTACGAAGATGAGACACAGTGGTAGCGGTAATTGTTTGCGAAATCCAATATGGCGGATAAAGACAGGCATGGTAACCTTGATTTCGAATGAACCAATCATATTGTAGAACTGTATTCCTATATACATGCGATACATTTTTATCAGAATGGAACCGGGTGCCCATTCTAAACTGAAAATTGCAAGGATATTTTTTATTATTTTTTTTTAAATCAAAAAACTTATTTTTTGCAAAAAAAATGTACACCCGTATTCAGGTCCAAAATATGGGACAAATACGGAAAAAAAGGGACAGTTGGCAGCTATGTGTATGTTATGATATACACATCCATGGTGTCAGGTTGACTTCATCTTAGAGATAGTGTTAACATATCTGCTGACTGATCTGTGGCCTAAGTGGTTAGAGCATCTGCCTCAGGTGTGGGAGGTCATGGATTTGAACCCCGGCCAAGTCAAACCAAAGACTTACAAAAATGGTACTATCAGCTGCCACGCTTGGCGCTCAGCATTAAGAAGTTAGTGTTAGGACTGGTTGGTCTGGTGTAAGGATAATGTGACTGGTGGGATATGATGCTACATGTCTGTGGCATGATGCCCCAGTGCTAGACATCACTATAAATTCCCACACTGCAGACATCATAATTTATCTGCTAGAATGAGGTAGATTTAATTAGCATATAGTAAAAATCTGGATAACTCTGCCCAGTAACCAACAATATTTACCTACATAATTTCATTCTTTTTTTAAGCATGTACATGTCCATATTTTGCCAAGGCGAAAAGGGGATTTCTCACACAATGATGATGTTTATCCTGAGGTAAACATTTGATTCTTTACTATTTTTTTAAAAATACATATTTATGTTTCTTGTTCTTATGCATCTATATTAAGAACAACTTCAAAATTTGTTTAATAATGAATTTATATAAATGGCATTAGAAGAATTTAGTCTGTTTGGCAAACTTAGCTATATAACCACTTGGAAACTGAGAAAAATAAGTAATTTTCTTAGATAAGTAGGAGACATTTTTAGCTCACATGAATAAAGAACAGAAGAGATCACATTATACTTCTTACATAGATGGTGTCATCAGCAACCAGGTTAACTCCAGAGGCCAAAACCTCTAGCATCATTATCTCTCTAGAACGATGTTGGGGTGTGGCTTAAATTATTCCAAATTCCACCTCAGGGAGAATATATTACAGTGGCTTATTCTGCTTGCATTTAATCTCTCTGACATTAATACCATAGTGTAATATTTACAGTAACTTGAGTTACTGGCATGCTATCTTCCTGTATACCTTGGTCAGGATGCACCTTGCATGATTTGGAACCTAACCAATGGATATATGTCACAGAAACCCCGCCGTGCCAAAAATTAATTATTGACTGTTCAAACAGGGGTCACGCTACCAGGCGAAGTGAGCGAAAAAGTCGCCTGAGAAATGTAAACTTCGCTTTCTTCTGTTAGGAAAGTGAAAATGACTGCGCCCTCTGATTTTTCGGACGTAAAATGGCTGTAGATTATGACTTTTGAGATGCCCCCTTGCTGTAGCCAGGAAGTTCTAGCACTGTTATAACCCAAGTTGAAATGTATTTACGTGGTGTTGATACCAATCAGCTTACGGCGACAAAGAAATTCTTGCACATTCACATGCAAGTTTTAATAGCTAGCTGACCATTAACCCTTTCCGTAGCAAGATATCACTGCTTGATTTTATGAAGTTGGGCATACTGTGCTATGATGAAAATATACCAAATTCTGTTTAGAAATTTAAACATCAATATGCAAATAGTAATTTGCTTTTAAAAAATATGATTGGTGAAGACTGTTTTCTAATTTATTTCTTTTTTTTTTATAAATGGAGATTTTAACGGCCGTATTTGCGTATTTTCTTTATAAAATCAGTTTGAAACTGTAAATGAACTTGTAATGGCAGACATCGCTGCGTATATGATATACCACATCATTAAACTGTCTGTATTCGTAAATCATTGGGCAAACAGATTCAAGAAAATAAATAATATAATGAAAACAAAGTTTAAATATGTGATACGAGATTTAGCCTAAATATTTAATAATGTAGGACAGAAACATGTGATAATCTCTGTTGTGGAATTCGAAACAATGCTGCAAGGTCAAGGTTGTTTTCTGACATACCGTAATTAATTTTCATGAACATATAAAAAATATATATAGTAATGAAGCAAATACTATTTAACCAATGCATATCATTATTACCAGTAGGTAGCCAAATAATACAACCATAAATATGCAGTCCTATTAATGAATTTGTGTAACGAAGTAAGAAAGTGAGTAGTTATATTAAAAAAAGCCCTCTTTCTACAGATAGATGTACTCGCATGGTGCAATACGTGTACTTGGATGTTTCGGTTAAGGGAAAAAAGGGTCCAGTTTAGTAATATATCGACTTTAGTGCTTCAGTGTGTTGTCTATGAATAGTTACAATAATGTTTTATCTGGAACAATGTAATCAGGACGAAGAGTATGGTCTGAAGTTACTTGTGCATTTATTCCTATGTACATGTATTAGGGGTTATTTCAAAGAATGCTAGAAATCTTTTTGACTGCAATTTTACACAAAACTTGTAGGAAATAAAATAATTAAGTGGTAGTTTATTAAGCATTTTTACCAACTTGCAATTACAAGACTCTAATCTTGTCACTAGCATCAGTTAAAATTAATTACATTGTATAGCCTCTGATGTGCTTTTAAAGTCATATGGCCAAAACACACTGCATTTACCTCAAACACACATATACTACAAGTATGAACAGAATGGGTATGAATATAATAATTTTTATACATGTACAAAATGTGTTGATAATAAACATATAACACATATTTTTTCAGCTTGAAAATAAGGCATTGCTTAAAACTGTTAAAAGCATACTGGGAAATAGAGCACATAATTAAAATAAGATAATGCAGCTATATATATATATATATATATATATATAGATATAGATATATATATATAGATAGAGGATATATGTATAGTATGTACACTGTATCAATGATATACCACGAGATGTATAAATTTTTCATTAAAGGAAACGAAGCTTGCTGAGTTTCCTTTTAATGAAAATTTATACAACGAGTGGTATATCATTGATACAGCATACATACTGTACATATATTTTATTTATATCACATACAAATACATATATTTGCCCTTTAAACGGAGTTCAGATTTACTACAGGCAGCCGTGTATTAACCTAGTGAATGAACTCCTCATATCCCTGAGTGTGTCTGCTACAAAATGTAGTTCTATGCCTTTAGTGGCTATTTACAATCACCTCTGCATATTGATAAGTTGATTGGTTTCTTTTCTTGGTTTCTATTTTTCTCCACCTTGATTAAATCAATATAATACACACTTAAGATTTAAACATGAAAGATGGTTTTAATGATAAAAGTAGAGCAGTAGCAACACTTGGATAGCTACAACATTCAGATACCGGCACATGGAAATTAATGTGGAATAGAAACTCAGCTAACTGATGAACCAACAAGAGGTATTTAAAAGATTTTAATATATTTACAGTTGATCTAAGTCATTATTCTGCTTTAGCAACAGTACAACCGACCACAAACTCTCTCTCTCTCTCTCTCTCTCTCTCTCTCTCTCTCTCTCTCTCTCCCTGGTCAGTTTGACTTTAAAACTCTGTCTCTGTCGCTGTCTCTCTCTTTGGTCGGTTTGACTTTAAAACTCTCTCTCTCTCTCTCTCTCTCTCTCTCTCTCTCTCTCTCTCTCATCCTTTGGTCGGTTTGACTTAACTTTTACCATCATTCATAAGTGTTTGCCATTTCATAGATTTTAGCCCGTATCCTGCTATGATGGTTGATCGAGAGAGAGAGAGAGAGAGAGGCCTTTGGACATTTTCATGTTTAAATAATAATAGATTTTTTTAGAACATTATGGTATGTTTAAGAAAAAATAACAAAACATAACATTAAATATATCACGGTATGTGTACCACGTATCCGAGGAATTTACTGGTTTGCAACTTTGTATCATTGATAAACACTGTAGATAAATCCCAAGGAAAGTGCACACGTATTGTTACGATGAACCATATTCTTGTAGGTTACTTGGTGTAATTTCTATTTCAAGGTTTTAATCCATCCCAAATTCCTTTACTCTCTCATTCCACATTTCTGCGCAGTTTGTCCGTTATGCATGAGTGGGGAGGGGAGAACAGAAAGCAGAAAGAATTGTGATGAAAATGTGTACCATATTAAATTCATTTAGAAAACGGGGATTATTAATACATTTCATCGTTATTTTCACACGTCACTAGTGACTAATGTGTGGAAATTGATCATTGATCTTGAATCAACTGCAGACACTTGCGAGAATGTTTATATATGCGTATTATTGTGCCATGGGCGGATCACAATTTGATACACCAATAGCATTGGTATATCAAATTGCTTTATACCAACACTTTAAATGCATGTTATTTTTTAATGTATGTGGTATATATATATATATATATATATATATATATATATATCGCGTTTCTTGCTTTGGTCTCACTTCTCCCTGTTCAGCTTCCACTTCTCCCTGTTCTGACCAAAAGGAGAAGTCACTTCTCCCTAGCTTGACCCCTGTTCAAATCTTATCCAGGCATTGAAGTTTCATGTTTCTAAAGGGTTTTTTCATCGCTTAAGTAGTAAAAGGAAAAAAATGGCAGCATAGATGGATTGGGTAGTACATGATTGCTGTCTGTCTCTTTAAAGGACAAGGTAAAAAGCAGTAGTAAAATTAAATATCCTATGACATACAGCCAGACTTGGTTGTCTCACTATTACATGTACTGTGCAGAGTTTTACTACTAAAGATTTTAATACCTACGAATGGATGAAATTTCAGGAAGCTATAAGACCAGTATTTCAATAAGGGCTGTCTCATTTTATTAACCTTTTATGAAACGCAATGTCCTGTTAAGAAAAATTCATGTTAAATAATGAAAATAAATGACATTTTCTGTTGATTTCATAGTTCAGTTAAACTAACCAACAAGAAAAGCTTTTCACATTACATTAAATCCCAAGAAAGATTTTATAAATTCAGTTTTAAGTTGATAGAAAAATAGAATCCAGTTTGCACAAGACTGTATATTTTATTTAATGTATGTGTTTGTTATCTACACATATTTTCAGCTGGAACAGCATGAAAGAGAATTACAAATAAGTATGGATGGAAAGAGGCAACAAGTGAGGACATCAGAAGATATGGAGGCTGAAGCAGCTCAGTTGAGGTCTCTATTTTCATAGTGTAATTGTGTCTTGCAGCTTTAACTAAAAGCTTTGCAATCAACCAAAAACACACAAATCGGAAATTTAAGGAGAGTTTTTCCTTTTATTTGTACAAAAGATTAATAATATGATAATCTGGCCTGGAGCAAACCTCCTGGATGAAGATTTCTCAGCAAGAGACTGAAAATATAACTTACATGCAGTCAGACCCATGTTGTACTTCTGCTGTGATGTAAATAAAAAGGAAAAGCAATATTCTTTATGTGTGTGTTTTGACTGAATGGAGTAAACTTGAGAAAATACAGCGATCGTATTTTATTTTCGTATGTTAATACTAGATATATTTCATCATGATGAAAATTTTTTTTTATTTATTAGTGAAGCCACAAGTTAAAATATATTGACTTTGTGCCACAAGATGAAATAGTTTTGGCATTTATTCAGGAAAAGACAATCTTATAATAATTTCTATGCATGAAAGGTAATGCAGCATCCAATTATTGCTCTAAATCACAATATTCTTTTCTTTTTTGCCGCATGCATCGCTTTTGTAGGAACATACATTCAAGCATCACATGACATAAAGGGTAATTTTGTATTTTCACATGTGAAAATGTAAGATAGTTTTAGCATGTGGAAAGTATGGGAGATAAGGGATATCATAAATATGATACCAATAATATTATATACTTGAGACTCAAGTATGTAGTAAAATTCTATAAGTTTTGGCAGATGTTCACGGTAAACTGACATATAAACAACAGTGGAAAAAAATGTTGGGACCAAACAAACAGCTGGTAGAAGCAATTAATTCTTTTTAGAGCCTGATTTTATCAAGTTCCTCGTATTGGCTGGTTTGCATTCCAATTCTGGCTTGTGGATTGATGGTATCTGTTGATCAATCTGTTGTGTGAAGACTGGTCAGGGTTTATGTTCAGAGCATTTTCTCAGACATTTTGCTTGTAGACTCTTTAGAATATTAGATCACTGTGACCTGTATTTCATGGTTTAGTGATTTTGGTAAACTTGTGTGTTTAGGTTATTATCTTACACAGTATTACTTACGGTAAATACAGCTCACCTCCATTATAACACAGCGGGGGGGGGATCCATAACTGCCAACTGCGTTATGTACCAACAGCAGTATAGTGAAAATTATGAAATATTTTTAGTGTACTTATGTGTGGGGTGGGGTAAATAAAATGCCAGTCAGATGTATAGTAATACTGTTAGTTTATCTAAAACAACGATATAAACATCTCATTTTAATAAATATACTTGCCAGTTATGATTTCTCCTTATATCTGCATCAAGTTTGGAGTGATTAAAAATGTTGTAATTACTTTGCCCCCACAAAAATGATTAAATTTAGGTTACTCTTGAGGCCAATGCAGCCTGACATTAAAAGCTTCATTCTGTTTTAATTAAGAGCTCAAGATCATATATTTACCACTTCTACACCCATTTTGCAATTAAATAAATGAACATCTATTTGTAATAAGTGTACTGAGTAATGTCAAGTCAATATTTTTTAATAATATTTGTGACTTAGAAAGGAGATGAATGTATCTGCCAAATGGGAACTTATATTGTTCATATTGTAATTTGTATCCTTGTTTTAGTGCCTTCTGTGACTTAAGTAAATATATACAAAATTCATACATAATTTACAAGGCTTGAAGATGCACACCATGACCATCAAATAATTACTGGTTAGAGTAATTTTTAGCCCTATTAACCAGAGGAAATATAAAACAAATGTATTCTTATTCAGGCCAGTGGCTGCATGATCATGCTTTATTGGAATGCCTGTCATAATGACTCTTTCTTACATGCATGACCAGGGAAGATTAAACCATTTAGTGGCCCAACACTTGATCACCAACTTGTATATAACTGCCATGATAGTAAAAAGAGCAATTGAAAAATTTATCATAGTACTGTAAACATACACACTGAATAGAGATATGCAAAGTAAACATATTGCAATGTATGTATGTATAAACACACACACACACACACACATATATATAAGAATTGAAAAAAATGTACACATCCTTTCTAAAAACATTAGTTTTAAAATAAGTTCCAATCTTTTTGCTATCACATTCATGTTTACAAAACACTGAAAGAGATAATACATTTAGCTAATGACAGGAATGTGGAGAATATTGTTTCAGTTTTGAGTGACACTAAATATATTGTCGACCAATGATTGTATTACAGAATCTCTTCTGTGTGTTTTGATTTTTTTACGCAGCTTTAACAGGTGTAGTCATATCGCTACGATGTCTGCAGTGTGGCAGTTTATAGTGACGTTTAGGAATGGGGCATCGTGCTGCAGACATGTAACATCATGTCCCACCCATTTCCATTATCCTGTCACCAGGCTGATATATTGAGATTTTCAAGGTGGAATGCCTAATGTGAAAAATCCAATTCATACCTGTCAAGTGGCCATAATCCTGTTCTTCCACTGCAAGCATAGCACATGCAGTGTAACAAAACCTCCCCTACTTCCATCATTGCTTCAGCATTCATTCACAACATTCAAGGAAATAAACGTTAGCAGCACCACATTTATGTACTACAACAGAGTGGTTGAAGTAAAGTGTTCTGCCAATTGGATGTCTCACACTGATCAGCCAAGCCACATGTATTGTGTAGCTCAATTCTGAGTTGGAAAACACTGCTCTTGTAATGGTATATATTTCTGTTCATGCTCCCATTATTTATGAACGGTACATCAATTCTAGATCAAACCTGAATCGATGATTAATTATACAAGTATTTTATGTCATTTTAAAATAATCTTATGGATAAGAGTGAACTTTATTGTCTGCACTGTCAATATCTGAGTTCTTGTGCAAGCTATTTGTAGCACACAATCTGAACACTGTCTTGACAATATCTTAGCCATCTCTACCACTGTTGGTTGAACACCAAAATGTGCTTAAACATCATTTAAATTTGTATCCAAAAACCTTGATTTTTACACATTAACATAAACACGTAGAATTATTAATGGGAGTTACACTGTTTAAAAGTTACATTGGTATTCACGATACACACTTTTGACTTCATTTCTCACTTTTCATTCAGCAATGAGAGAAAAATGATCTTTCATTATGCATCACTGTTAGATTGGAAACTTCCACCCATGGGATCCAGATTTCTTACCCTCAGATTTTACAATCCAAGATTAAACAAAGAAGTTTATTAGTCTAGTCTTGTTTGATATGACCTATTGATATTTCCTCCTGTTAATGATTTGATTAAAAATATAAATTGGAAACATCTATTGGCTTTTATTAACAATTCACTTTTTAAAAAATTCAAATATTCATTTTTTACAATTTTGTAATGAGTATGGAGTCACTTTGTATAAAACTAACTTAAATAATAAGTGTAATTATTAGACAGGGGTGGATAAATGTCTCTCACCAGCCCTGTAACGTTGAATAATATATCATAACTTTGTGGATATCTTCTTTATCTGCCATTAAACTTTTTTCCTAAATATATCTGTAGATAAATACATTCATGCATAATCACTATCAAATGGATTGACCCAAGGGTATATTACATGGATGGCCACAAGTATGTTTATTTCGTCTCTTTAAAAATTCCATCCTATATTCCCACAACATATACCATGCAATACAATACTGACTCATTCGCTGTCCAGAAATGTCACAGGAAGGTATCAAATTATAAACTGTAGGTAGGATCTCTCTCTCTCTCTCTCTCTCAAAATATTAGTCCATGAAACACTGGATGTACATTATTTGTGGTATAACTACAAAGCCATGAGCAATTGACTTGTTACTTGTAAGGACTTTTATGGCTTCTTTTAAGTTTATTGCTGCCACTATCACTTGGCAGCTTCAGCTTTAAAAAAAAAAGAAAAAAAGAAAGAACTGGACCATGCATAAAATAATTCATTTATTAGACTTACGTTAATTTATATCTAATTCTATTCAAGTTCTTATTTTATCACATAGTAGGTATAGTTTTCCTATAGTATGTGCAGTTTTATATTTTTGATATTACCACACGTTAAAATATCACTTTATGTGATTCTGATTGGTCCAAATAAGCCCATGAAATTATTGTGATGATTGGCTGAGATCATGGGAAAACGTTTTTAACCCTGCCTTCTGGAATGTTTTTTGAATGAACATTTTTTGGTGGCCATTTTTAAACTCGACTCGCGAAAGGAAACTGAGGAAAACTTATCTCGGCTGTCTGAATATGAATATGTTGCCCCCACAGGGGTTTGTTATGTCATGTATAACTATCATCATAAAAAAAAATGGCGTAAAACTACAAGACAAGAACAACAATAAGTAAACCTAAGGGTATTGATTATTTGATAGGAGGTGGCGGGGGGGTGGGGTGGTATATCCGTAACATAGATATAGAATCCACTGTATATACAAGCGTGGTTTAAATGCTAACTTACAGAAGTAAATAAACTCACCTCTGTTCACAGAAGAATCTGGACATAAATGGGTCTCCTAACTGACAGAACTTTATCCAACCACAGCATCTTTACACAGTACATATGGGATGCAAATCCGACTCAAAAAGAAATTTGTTTATGTCTTCTGTATAGTCTATTGTTCCAAATCAAATATCCGGTCACAAATGCATTGCAGTAAATGTGGGAGTTTTTGCATCCAGTAATCCTATTTAACATGAAAATCGCAACAATGTAACGTTTAGTTCTGAAAACGACATTTTAGGGTAAATGTGTACTCAAGGCCTACTGTGTACCATATCAAACAATGTGGCAGCATCACATCTCATTGGTCATTCTGTTTTGAAATATGATTTTGTCATTATAAAATGTTCTGTTTATTTGGATGGAAGCTTTTTCTTTGATTTATAGTTCGTAAAAAAGTACAATCTACTTTTACCAGTTAAACTTTGTTTGGGGCTATATTTTATGCACAACAAATGAAAGGTGCACCGTTTGTCAGAATGAATGAAATTATTCATTCTTCTTTCTATCTAAATAATTTCCACTAAAATAAAAACTGTGATAAAAAGAATCTCAAATGGGTAATGATTTAAAAGCTGGATTTTATTCAACTCGTTTCATAAATTCAGTATTAAATCATTACCCATTTGAGATCTCTTTGTATCACATAAAGGACACATCAACACACCAGTAATATGCAACATTCTGTGTAGAGAGCACATTGATAGCTTCAGCAGCAGAGTGTGTGTGTGTGTGTGTGTGTGTGTGTGTGTGTGTGTTTGAACCCTACAAGTTTTGGAGGGGTTATTTCACGAAAATAAAGCTTCCTACGAAAAATGGGGGATGGGTGATTCTGACAAATATTTTCAGCACTAACTTAGAGGTTGGGGGTGAACTCGACAAGTTTTGGAGCAAGTTAGTTTTGAAAATAAGGCTTCCTATGAAAACGAAAATACAAGATCACCGAAACCTCTAACAGATGGAGATCTTTCTCTAATTGGGTTGTTTTATATTTTTGTGTTTACCTACCTGTTCGTGTACGGCAAGTGGCCCTTTACCTGTATACATGGCCCACGCTATTGGCTGATCAGATCAAGTGCGGTGTTATGTGTGTCAATAGGGGCGACAACTCCTGTGGCCTTAACGAGTATGTGCGATGTTGTGTTGATCAGAGCGGAATAAAAAACAAAGGTGACAGAGAGTATGGTGTCTCAACCGAAAATTTTATCAAGACCAATGCGATATCACGACCGAGGATCACGTACATTTATCATGATAAATCCGTGTGGGGTAGCTTGTACGTGCAAGAAGTTTTTTAATTTAATCACATCCATGTCTCCTGAACACCAAGTCTGATGGATGATTCGTAGTGGGTGGGTATCAACTCCGCTAAATACAACTAAAAGATTGCATTAATCTCTGATCACTTTAGGTATTTGTGTATATCGCTGAGTAACATATATAATATCAGTGTTTTTGTTTCTGCCTCGGGAAAATATCAAAGCTGGATTTGATTGTTTGTCCAGCATTACATCATTGTATTCTACAAGATTATTAATAAATCCATGGAGGTCAACAGATGGAGCTTCATCAATATTGGTGATAGAATCAATAATATCATTACCGCCTTCATCCGACGACTTCGATTCTTCGTTAAAATCTTTAAGCACATCGTAACATCACTGATCAGCTACAGATTGTGCCACTAAATACAACTTATCCCACTTCGACCATCTCATTATCAGATTAAGCAACAATTGCATCTTACCAGACCCAGATGGACCTATGATAATTGCTCTGATAGAATTTGGTAGCGCAGGATGATGCTCGATTGGATCTTGCTTTTGTGTCGCTGAAAAATCAATAATATCCATGTTGTAGAAATATAATAAATAATATGAATTTATATTGTGTTCGATGCAGAGAACCCACCTCCACCAGTGGATTAACAACAATAATAAAAAAAAAATAAAAAGCGTGCACTTACAAGCAAGTGTGTGTGGTACAAGCAAATAAAGATTTATCTTCCAATTGACTAATGGCAATGGTGGCGATATCGCTGCTTCACTGGGAAAATTACCAGGAGCTCCATGGGCTAAGTATCCTGGTGAAAAACATCTTTCTGGATATAATTATTGTGGTCTTGGAACCTGACTTGATATCCAACTTGACGAATGAGACCAACCAAGACCTGGAGAGTATCCAATAAATACGAATGATCAAGCGTGCCACGTTCATGATGTTGCGTATAAAAATCCAGATTTACAACAATGACATATTGCAGACATAAAGTGATACACACGTTAAAGTCTGTAAAAAACTAAATCTCTCAGAGAATCACTAGCTATTTGGCTGGTAAGATCTGCAACGAAAGGTAAACTAGTGCTAGGGGCCAGTAATTAGTCGGCCGATTAATATTATAATAATGGAATCTATCTATTTTAGCCCAAGATGATATTGGAGGGCTAGCGCAGCGATTAGTAACTTGCTGATGCAGCGAATGTGACACGTTCTGTTGCTGCAAATTGGTTAGCACGAGAGGCAATATGGCAAATTTACCTACCACCACCTAAAAAAATTCAGTATGCACATTTTAATGTCAGTGCTCCCAATGAAGTTCAGCAGGCGGATATTTTGTTTTTACTGCATGATATTTAAAAAAAACTTGTAGACGTCAGTTACGCACATACAAATACGTGCTAACTGTCGTTGATGTTGCAAGTAGATATAAAGAAGAAGAACCACTATCAACAAATTTATCAATGAGGACCCTTGTGATGGCAACAGCTGCTACAGGTTGATCCTGGCAAGGAATTTCTTGATGCAATAACACCTCTGATGAAACAACATAATGTCAAAATCAGACGAGGTCACACCGCAATTCATCGCGATCAGGCAATCGTTGAGCGATTTAATGGAACACTTACTGAGCGATTGTTTGGATATCAATATGCGAAGGAAATATCCCTGAACTAAGTTCAGAAAGACATGAGATCTTGTGAATGGATTGCAGGACTACCAAATGTAATAGCTGCATTAAGTAATGAAATTAATCGTGGAACTTCTATGAAACCCATCAATGCGATCATGTGCAACGATGTGACTCATTCTTAAAATAACCAGCACTAGGTAATGTGACTAAGATATTTATATGAACTTGGTGAACTTGAAGGGGGTAAAAAAGCAGCAACTGATCATATTTGGAGTGTGACCATACATAAAATTTCCAGCGTGTTAAGATCCATGGGTAGACTTGCAATCTACAGACTAGATTCAACTGGATTTGTATGCGAACAGTTTCAAATAATTCCTGAAAATGCACAATTACCACCGCCTTCACATCTGTGAAAGAAGGACACCAGTGCCCTTACATCGATTACATTCAAGACATGTCAACATCACATTTTCACGTGTATGACCGAGACTACTATTCTATTCATGGTAAATTGTCGTGGGTCATTAGAAGAATACTGCCACAACATTACTGTGTTGAAGTAAGCACGGTGATTTTTTTGTTGTTGTTTCAGCGTCAAGATAAACTTAAAATTGAGGTCAAAGTCACGCTTACTTTTTTTGTGAGATCGCTGATAGCCAGCTAATTTTTTCCTTACTATATCATCGCAATTGCTATCAGTGGATTTCTGAGTCAATGCGCAGTCTATGATAACCCTTTGTAGCTGAGACATTCTTCTAACTATCGACACCTGTAGATAAATTTGACCATTCGATCTGATCATTGACAATCCAGATATCTGTATCAGAAATAGTTAATCCCTGTGACAAATGAATCATTATAGCATATCCTTGAGTCCACGGAGATTTATCCATCATTAACGCTCTCTCAACAGCACTCACAGGAACCAAAACAATATCATTTAATACAAGTTTTTGTTTCTCTCTTGACTCTGTCAAGGTTTCAGGAATCTCAGCTTCAATATTTTGTTTGCGTGTATCTGCTGGTCAATCACATAATGGCACATGTAAATCTGAAAACTTTTTTTATGTAACAGAAATAATTGCTGCTGAAGTGTATCACAAACTATCTTCCAACTTGCAACTATCAAATCAGCAGGCCTCCACAAATTCCAAAAATCACTCATCACAGTTTCTGGAATTATTTCACGCATTATCTCACATTCAGTTTTATCTGGTTGTAGTCTGATTAACTTTTTAAACTCTTTCAGCGGTTCATCAACAGCTCTATGATCATCAGATATCTCCTCATAATAATCTATGAACTTTTTCAGCCATTCGTGCAGAGATGATCCAACAAAGGGTGGTGGTTGACCATGATCGCCACACATAATAACAGCAGTATTTGAACACAAAATTTTTCATTTTGTTATAAAGAGATTCTGCACGATAGATATCGCCATTAGTCCATACAAACTGATCATAGTTCACAGATTCTGAACATTGGAACAACCACACGTATACAGGGTCACTCTTACTGATATTTCTCATAAATCAAACATATCACTCTTATAAACTTTAACATGTTGATTTTGTGAAAATATTGTTACGTCCGAAGTCTACGCATGTGTGTTATGATCAACAATCTATATCGAAGCTCCATTTTTTACATTTTGATTCGTACAAAACTCTCCGGTTAGTGTCTTCATCCTTATTGGAAATCTTAATTTTTTTCCAGTTCAGCAACATCTTTGATAGACATTTCAGTATATTTAACTGTTTCTGCCCACTTATTTATTGTTTGCGTCTTAGATCAGTTAAACCATTTCCATGCATCGCATTTGTAAAGTGTTCTATAACCCTTTCAGCAACACAATTCAAGCGAGAAATTTTCATCGGCAGGAGGTCATTGACATTAGGTTTATCATTCAGCAGATATATCGCATAAACAACTGCCATCACATGATATCCTCGCTCATAATAAGGGTTTGTTGATATCAATCAGTATTCCTGGTTTGGAATTCTTTTTTAACATGACAATACTTCCAGCGTGATGTAATTGAGCAGGGTCACATTGTCACAGATAATCCAGATGTCATCTACCGCAGTGGTATCTACCACAACGATAAATTTTATTCTAAAAATATATTTTTGTTCATCGAGATAATCAATAATTGCTTTTGCTTGCTTGTCATTCATTGTAGCATTGACGTTTTGCATAATTCTGAATGTTGATGACACATGAGCCGCACCATCGTTGCGAAATTCTCTCTTGGCTTCACGGATATGATTAATTAAAGTTTTGTTCGTCAAATCAACCAGAGCTTGCCTAGGCAATTCAGGGGTTATTCTGTCAAGATCAAATCTAGCTTTAGAGGGCTTAAAGGCAGATAATCTCATAAATTCCTTCATTGTTATAATTAAGGCAAATATATATTTAACTTAAAGTTTAATTTATATCTATAATGATTCAAGCAAATAATTGTAAGTGGTTGATGATTGGTTCTCTAACTCCTTGTAATAGGATTTGTGTAAATGAATTCTGTGGATATCACATGCTTAGCATGCGACGAGAAAGTCTAGGACCAAAACCGTGTTTGAAATGTAATGTCGGAGTCAGGGGTGAAACGCAATTTTGTGTAGAATGCAGTGGTAAAAAATACAGAGCTTTAAAACGGTATTACGATAAAAAGAAATAACGTCGGGAACAGCGCTGCGGTATAAAAAAACGCCGAAGACTATCTTGCTAGATTTCCATGCTAACATATTTTTATCTAGTAATAAAATAATAATTTAGACAAATAATATTATTATATAAATGGAACAAGATAAATTTGTAACACATCATATCGTGAAAAATTATGAGGCATCTCATGCTGGTGTAACTGTCGAGTTAAAAAAACCAGTAGGTTCTGTTGATAATGGTTATCTCAGATTTACTGTTGGAAAGAAAATGATATTTTTGTCACAAATTTGTATATGAATGTTTTCACGGACTAATCGAATATGGACTTCTGAATGATAACATCAACGGCAGAAAACTTGATAATTCTTTGGGTAATTTACGAGCTATTACACAGAGTCAGAATTGCAATTTGGAAATAGAATTGCAAATTTGGAAATACTTGGAGACACGATAAGTGCGCAAGATCAGTTAGATCTGTGAATGTGGTGACGACCGAAAAGAAAAGAATATTCCATCGAAATATGCAGCTGGCAAATATTTTGATATTTGCATGCGTTCAGTATACCATATCGCACATAATATAACCATATCGGCATTTTCAGAGAAATATAAACAAAAAAACAACATTTCACTATATCCTGACAGACGTCGCCACTCCTGAATCGACTTTGGCCTAATTCAGTTTCATACTAAATGAAGGGAGATAACTCTGTGATAGTGATTAAACACGGCCGTGGATTATTTGTTTTTGTTGTTGTGACTCACACTGTAACAGATAAGCCACTCCCCCTTGCATGTAATCCAGGTAAGCTATTTTTATATTGTTCCCGAATGACGTCTGGCAGATTTACCGTAGACTTGAATAGTCCACAATGCAGTTAACGCAACTATACAACACAAACTATCACGTTGTGATTTATATGTTGACTTTACTTCAATATGCCCTGTTTTTGGTGATCGCTTGTAGGTTGCCCGTTATCCAGGTAAAACCCTCTGCTATAGGTAACTTCATAATAATGTTTCAAACATAATCGTAAGAATGATACATGGCGTAGCGCTTTCTCGGCGGATTTCCATACTTGACGTGTGGAGTTCGAACCGTGACTGACAAATTTGTCGACGGTGGGCGAAAATCGCATTTTCATTAATAATTGAGGGGGGGGGCATCCAGCCTAAGGAGAAATTTAACAGAAAAATATAATTATAACTGAAATTCATGCACACCTTCCCACCATGTTGAACAACGTGGCGGGTGCTGTTTTGCACTTTGAAAAACAGGAGCCCCCCAAAATAGACCGTAGGAGTGATTAGTCCTCAGCCTCATGAAGGGTACCTCATAAAAAGACATTCAGAAATAATGTCAGCCACAAAGACTAAAGCATCATGAAGAGTGTCCAAAAAAAAGAACTCAGCCAGAAAAAAAACCCTGGCAAATGACGGCGTGACCCCAAGGACCGGCAAATAAGGGGCCAATGAAGGGAACACATGGAACGGCATATTGCTCATCATTCTTACTGTCTATTTTTGTTTCTATTTCAGGCAAATATTTATTATACAATAAATTCCGAAAATATTAATGCAATTATTTCTGAGATTAAATATTATATGATAATGATATAGAACTTTCTTGTCAATTGAATCTTGAAAAAAATTAACGATTTTGAAATATTACAGGAACAGAAATAAGACGGAAGATACACACTAGCAGTCGAATACAGGTTTATTTAATTACTCCAACAAGCGATGAAACAATCGTTACTCTATGTCGATGATGATATAAACATCCGGAAATTGGTTTCACTGGCACAGGCGATTGAGAAAGTTGGATCAGAGTTATCACGCGAGTACGAAACATAAAAGATCTTGAGTTCACTTGTCTTGAAAAAATGTATGTATGATTGTGAACACTCTGACGGAGTCCTTGACTTTATCCCTGACAGAGTCCTTGACGAAAGTCAAGAGAGATTGTGAAAGCGGTGACAACGTCACTGGTGAAAGTTGTAATACCGAATAATATTTATTTTTATCCAGATTTTTTATATTTATTTTGACTCAGATGTATTTTTTAACTTTTTATTTTTATTCTGATTGAGATTATAATATTTTTTTTTTCCATTGATCGAGAAATTTTTGCTCTATTGATTACGTCATGGAAAATCTTACTACGAAGTTTGTTTAGACAATAATAATACACCATCAATTGATGTGCATGGTTTAGTTTTTCGATCTCGGCAATTATTCCATCCATTATTTAGATGATTTAATTTGAGAAAATATAAATAATAGTTATTCCAACAAAATGTAGCTACGGCGACAATACCAAAGTTCTATTCATTTGCTTGTCGTCTCAGTAACTTTCTGGATCTGGTGGAGGTCCAACATTTTTTTGCCATATCTTTTATTTGATCCAGAGTTTTCCTACGGTAAGTTGTTACTTAGTGGGTATCTATCCGCGAATGCAAATTCTGATTCTGATTCAGATTGTGATTCTGATCCTAATTATAATATTTATTGTGATTTTAGGAGATTTCACAAAAAATCAGTCAGATCACGATCTCGACGTTGAAGTTCTACGAACTCACGAACTCACATACAAAAAACTTATTGTCAAAACTTCTTAAATCAAGTAAGTGTTCACTTTGGTCAGTAAGTC
>JAECUM010021022.1:0-27728 GCA_016617855.1 Megalonaias nervosa
ACATAATGACTTATAAACAGCCACATTTCAATTTATTTTTTTTTTTTTTTGAAATTAATGAAGGAAAGAAACACAGTGGGTGGAATGTATCTCTATACGACAATATCTGGCAATAATGCATTGCTCAGTATAAGGTAATATTCTATGTCCCTTGACATCTACTTGATGACAGTTGAAATTCAAGTGTGAGTTCATCTTGTTGATACCTTTTCATTTATGAAAAATTTTGTATGGCTCGTGACTCCTGACGCCAATTTCTGGCACTCATTCATTTTTCAATAGACAGGAACATTTGAGTTCTCTTCACAACTATTTATTTACAGCTAAATATAACTTTCAGCAGGTATTGCTGACCCGTATGAATTTATAAAACACCGTGTCTCATTCATGACTCTTCATGCCAATTTGTAGCAATCATCAATTTGTCAGTAGATAAGAACCCTTTATTTATCTTCACAACTACTTAATTTCCGATAAATATTCAATTTTGAGAATGTTTTGTGGATCCTTCGTGTCACGTGATGCTTATTTGTGGTAATGATGACAAATAAACATGCACGTTTTAAAACGTTTTTTTTTTTTTGTTTTTTGTTTTTGTGACAATTATGCATTTATGTAACTCATTCCTTGGTTCGTGTCTTTTGAAGCCAATTTCTGACAATCGAACATTTGCCAGTATACATTAGACACGTATTTCCCTTCACAGCTTCATAATGACACATAGCATGTACTTCTGAGAACTTCGTCTTGACTTTTTCTCATTTATGACACTCTTTCTATGGTTCTTGTCTCTTGACGCCAATTTATGGCAATCGTGCGTTTCTCAGGAAACAGAACCGTTTAATTTCTCTACACTGCTACTTAATGACATATAAACTTCTACATTTCTCAACGTCTTCTTGCCACTTATAAAGTTATGATACCCATTGAATGGAATGTGTCATTTGAGGACAATGTCTGGCAATCATGCACTGCTCAGTATAAGATAACATTCTGTGTCTCTTTACATATATTTAATGGCAGTTGAAATTCAAGTTTGAAAACTTCTTGTCGACTCATTATCATTGATCAAACATTTTGTTTGGTTCGATGCTCCTGACGACATTTTCTGGCAATCCTGCATTTGTTAGTAGAAAGGAAAATTTGAGTTCTCTTTTGTTTGACGTTGTTTACATTTCTGAATCACTTTCTATGGTTCTTGTCTCTTGACGCCAATTTCTGGAAATACTCCCTTTGTCAGTAGATATAAGCCCTTTATTTCTTTTAACTGCTACTTGATAATATATAAACATCCACTTTTCTCAAAGTTTTCTTGCAACGTATAAAGTTATGAAACAAACTGGATGCACTGTGTCTCTTGACGAGAATATCTGACCATCATGCACTGCTCAGATTAATGTAATATTCTATGCCTCTTCACATCTACTTAATTACAGTTGAAATTCAAGTTTGAAATCTTCTTGCGGAAGCTTTTTCATTGATGAAAAATGTTGTATGGTTCGTGACTCCTGACGCCAATTTCTGGCGCTCATTCATTTCTCAGAAATAAGGAACATTTGAGTTCTCTTTACAACTATTTATTTACAGCTAGAATGAAACTTTGAGCAGGTATAGATGACCCTTATGAATTTACAAAACACGGTGTATCATTCGTGACTCTTCCCGCCAATTTGTAGCAATCATGCATTTGGCAGTAGATAGGATCCGTTTATTTCTCATCAGAACTACTACATTTCCGATAAACATGTACTTTTGAGAAGGTTTTGTTGACGCTTATGCATTTATTAAGCTCATTGAATAGTTCAAGTCCCTTGACAACACTTTGTGGCAATCATGAATTTTTCAATATATAGGAACACTTTATTTCTCTTCACAACTACTTAATGACAGTTACATATGCACTTTTTAAAACGTTTTGTTGACACTTATGTATTTATTTTCTGGATGGTTCAAATCTCTAGAAGCCAATTTGTGACAATCGTACATTTGCCTGTTTAAAGAAACCATTTATTTCCCTTCACAGCTACTTAATGACATATAACATGTACCTTTTATGACCTCTACTTGACGTTTTTTTTTATTATTAAACTCTCTCTCTGGTCCGTGTCTCTTCACGCCAATTTCTGCCAATCGTGTGTTTGTATATAGATTGAAGTCCTTTATTTCTCTTCACTGCTACTTAATGACATATAAACATCCATATTTCAAGACGTTTTTTGAAACTTATAAACTTCTGAAACCATGTGGGTGGAATGTATCTCTATTGGACAACATCTGGCAATACTGCATTGCTTAGCATAAGGTAATATTCTATGTCTCTTCACATCTACTTAATGACAGTTGAAATTCAAGCTTGAGATCTTCTTGTTGACGCTTTTACACTGATGCAAAATTTTCTACGGTTCGGGACTCCTGACGCCTAGTTCATGAACATTTCATTTGCATTTGTCAGTTGAAATAAACATTTGAGTTCTCTTCGCTACTATTTATTTATAGCTAAAATGAAACTTTGAGCAGGTAGAGATGACCCTTATTAATTTATAAAACACCGTCTTTCATTCGTGACTCTTCACTTTAATAAGTAGCAAGCATGCATTTGTCAGTAGATAGGAACCATTTATTTATCTTCACAACTACTTAATCTCCGATAAACATCCACATTTGAGAAGGTTTTGTTGACACTTATGCATTTATGAAACTCATTGGACAATTCAAGTCCCTTTACAACAACTTGTGGCAATCATGCAATTCTCATTATATATCTACTCTTTATTTCCCTTCACAACTACTTAATGACAGTCACATAAGCACATTTACTAACGTTTTCTTGACACTTATGCATGTATGAAACTCATTCGATCCTTCATGTCTCGTGACGCTAGTTTCTGATAATCAGGTACATTTGAGTACAAAGGAAAACTTTGTATCTCTTCACTACTAATTAGTGACAGATGTGCATGCACTTTATAAAACGTTTTGTTGACACTTATGAATTTACAACACTCATTGAATGGTTCTAGTCTCTTGAAGTCAATTTCTGGCAATCGAAGATTTGCCTGTATGAATGAAGCATTTATGTCCCTTCACAGCTATTTAATGACACATAACATGTACTTTTGAGAAGTTATGTTCCACGTTTATTCATTTCTGAATCACTTTCTATGGTTTGTGTCTCTTGACGCCAGTTTATGGTAATATTGTGTTTGTCAGTAGATGTAAACCCTTTATTTTTTTAAACTCCTACTGAATGGTATATAGACATCCACTTTTCTCAAATTTTTCTTGCAACTTATAAAGCTATAAAACAAATTGGATGGAGTGTATCTCTTGACGAGAATGTCTGACAATCATGCATTGCTCAGTATAAGGTAATATTCTATGTCTGTTCAGATCTACTTAACGACAGTTGAAATTCGAGTTTGAAATCTTCTTGTTGACACTTTTCCATTGATCAAGTATTTTGCATGGTTCGTGACTCCTGACTCAAATTGCTGGCGCTCATGCATTTGTCAGTAGAAAGGAACATTTGAGTTCTCCTCACAACTATTTATTTATAGCTGAAATGAAACATTGAGCAGGTATTGATGACCCTTACGAATTTATAAAACACCATGTATCATTCGTGACTCTACACGCCAATTTGTAACAATCATGTATTTGTCAGTAGATAGGAACCCTTTATTTATATTTACAACTACTAGATTTCCGATGAACATCCACTTTGAGAAGGTTTTGTTGACACTTATGCATTTATAAAACTCATTGAACAGTTCAAGCCCCTTCACAACAACCTGTGGCAATCATGCATTTTTTGAATGTTCAGGAACTCTGTATTTCTCCTCACAACTACTTAATGACAGTTACAAATGCACATTTGATAATGTTTTCTTGACACTTATGCATTTATGAAATTCATTCGATAATTCGTGTCTCGTGACGATAGTTGCTGCTAATCAGAAATGAGTACAAAGGAACCCTTTTTATCTCTTCACAACTAATTAATGACAGATGAGCATGCACTTTTTAAAAGGTTTTGTTGACACTAATGCATTTATGAAACTCATTCGATGGTTCGAGTCTCTTGAAGCCAATTTCTGACAATCGATACAATTGCCGGTATGAAGGACAGCTACTTAATGACACATAACACGTACTTTTGAGGACTTCTTTTTGACGTTTTATTACTTCTGAATCACTTCCTATGGTTTGTGTCTCTTGACGCCAATTTATGGCAATCGTGCGTTTGTCAGTAGATAGAAGCCCTTTATTTATTTTCACTCCTACTTAATGATATATAAACATTCACTTTTCTCAACGTTTTCTTGCAACTTTTAAAGTTTTGAAACCCATTGAATGGAATGTGTCATTTGAGGACAATGTCTGGCAATCATACATTGCTCAGTGTAAGGTATTATTCTATCTCACTTCACATCTGCTTAATGACAGTTGAAATTCAAGTTTGAGATCTTCTTGTTGACGCTTTTTCATTTATGAAACATTTTGTATGATTCGGCAATTTTGATACCAATTTCTGACAATCCTGCATTTGTTAGTAGAAATGATCATTTGAGTTCTCTCTGTAGCTATTTATTGACAGCTATAGTGTAATTTTGAGAAGGAATTGCTGACGCTTATTAATTTATTAAACACCGTGTATCATTCGTGGCTCTTCACTCCGATTTGTGGTAATCATGCATTTGTCAGTAGATTTGAACCCTTTATTTTTCTTCACCACTACTTAATTTCCGATAAACCTCTTCTTTTAAGAAGGTTTTGTTGACACTTATGCATTTATGAAACTCAATCATTTGAGAGTTCATGTCCCTTGAAAACAACCATTGGCAATCATGCATTTGTCACTCTATAGGAACTTTTTTTTTTCTCTTCACAACTACTTAATGACAGTTACATATGCACATTTGATAATGTTTTGTTGACACTTATGCATTTATAAAACTCATTCGATGCTTCGTGTCACGTGACGCTTATGTCTGGTAATCATAGACTTTTCCGTAAAAAGGAAACCTTTGTATTTCTTCACAACTAATTAATTACAGAACATCATGCACTTTTGTAAAATATCTTGTTGGTACTTATGCATTTGTGAAGCTCATTGAATGGTTCGAGTCTCTTAAAGCCAATTTCAAACAATCCAACATTTGCCGGTATAAAGGAACAAATTAGTTCCTTTCACAACTAATTAACGACACATGACATGTACCTTTGATAACTTCTTCTTGAAGGTTTTTCATTAAGAAACACTTTCTATGGTTTGTGTCTCTTGACGACAATTTCTGGCACTCGTGCGATTGTCAGTAGAGAGAAGCCCTTTATTTCTCTTCTATGCTTCTTCATAACATATAAACATCCACATTTCGAAACGTTTACTTGAAACGTAAAAAGTTATGAAAGCAAGTGGGTGGAATGTATTTCTGTACGGCAATATCTGGCAATAATGCATTCCTTAGTATATGGTAATATTCTGTGTCTCTTCACATCTACTTAATGACGGTTGAAATTCAAGTCTGAGATCTTCTTTTTGACGCATTTTTATTTACGAAACATTTTGAATGGTTCGTGACCCTTGACGCCAATTTCTGGCAATCATGCATTTGTCAGTTGAAGAGAAAATTCGGGTTCTCTTCACAACTATTTTATCACAGGTAAAATGAAACTTAAAGATGGTATTGCTGACTCTTATGAATTTATAAAACACAGTGTGTCATTCGTGACTACTCGCGCCAATTTCTAGCAATTATGCATTTGTCAGTAGATAGGAACCATTATTTATCTTCACAACTACTTAATTTCCGATAACCATCAATTATTCTGAAAGTTTTGTTGCCACTTATGCATTTATTCAATTCATTGGACAGTTAAAGTCCCTTCACAACAATTTGTTGTACTCATTCACTTCCCATTATATAGGAACTCTTTATTTCTCTTCCCAACTACTTAATGACTGTTATATATGCACATTTAATAAGATTTTGTTGACAATTATGAATTTATGAAACTCATTCGATCCTTCGTGTCTCGTGAAGCTAGTATCTCATAATCAGGTACTTTTCAGTACAAAGGAACCTTTTGAATCTCTTCACAACTAATTAATGACATATGATCATGCACATTGTAACAAGTTTTGTTGACACTTATGCATTTATGAATCTTATTGCATGCTTAGAATCTCTTGAAGCCATTTGTTGACAATCGAACATTATTGCCAGTATAAAGGAACCATTTATTTCCCTTCACAGCTACTTAATAACATATACCATGTACCTTTGATGACCTCTTCTTGACGTTTATTTCATTATTAAACTCTATATGTGGTTCATTTCTCTTGACGCCAATTTCTGGCAATCGTACTTTTGTCAGTAGATAGAAGCCCTTTATTTCTCTTCACTACTACTTAATGACATATAAACATCCACATTTCGAAACGTTTTTTTCAAACTTATAAACCTATGAAACCCAATTGGTGGAATGTATCTCTACACGTCAATGTCTGGCAATAATGCATTGCTCAGTATAAGATAATATTCTATGTCTCTTCACATCTACTTAATGACAGTTGAAATTCAAGTTTGAGATCTCCTTGTTGACGCCTTTTGATTTATAAAACATTTTCTATGATTCCTGACTCCACACACCTAGTTCTGTCACTCATGCATTTGTCAGTAGAAAGGAACAATTTAGTTCTCTTTACGTCTATTCATTGAGAGCTAAAATGAAATCTTTGAGCAGGTATACATGACCCATATGAACGTATAAACCACCGTGTATCATTCGTGACTCTTCACGCCGATTTGTAGCAATCATGCATTTATAAGTAGATAGGAACCCTTTATATATCTTCACAACTACTTAATTTGCGATAAACATCCACTTTTAAGAAGGTTCGTTGACACTTATGCATTTTTGAAATTCATTGGACAGTTCATGTCCCTTGGCAACAACATGTGGCAATCATGCATTTGTCAATATATAGGAACACTTTCATTCCATTCACAACTAGTTGATGACAGTTACATATGGACATTTGATAACGTTTTGTTGACACTTATGCATTTATGAAACTCATTCGATCCTTCGTGTCTCCTGACGCTAGTTTCTGATAATCAGGTACTTTTCAGTACAAAGGAACCCATTGCATCTCTTCACAACTTATTAATGACAGATAAGCATGCACTTTTTAAAACGGTTTGTTGACACATATGCAATTATGAAACTCTTCGGATGATTCGAGTCTCTTGAAGCCAATTTCTGACCATCGAACATTTGCCTGTATGAAGGAAGCACTTATTTTCCTTCACAGTTACTTAATGACACATCACATGTACTTTTGTTCTTTTCTTATTGACTTTTTTTCACTTTTGAATCACTTTCGATGGTTCGCGTCTCTTGACGCCAATTTATGGTAATCGTGCGTTTGTCAGTAGATAGAAGCCCTTTATATTCTTTCATTGCTACTTAATGATATATAAAGATCCACTTTTCTCAACTTTTTTCTTGCAACTTATAAAGTTATGAAATGCATTGAATGGAATGTGTGATTTGATGAAAATGTCTGGCAATCATGTCTTGCTCACCATAAGGTTATATTCATTGTCACCTCACATCTATTTAATGAGAGTTGAAATTCAAGTTTAAGATCCTCTTGTCGACGCTTTTCATTTATGAAAAATTTTGTATGCTTCGTGATTCCTTACGCCTACTTCTGGCACTCATACATTTGTTAGCTGAAAGGAACATTTGAGTTCTTTTCATAACTATTTATTGACAGCTAAAATGAATCTTGGAGCAAGTATAGATGCCCTTAATCAATTTATAAAACACCGTCTATCATTCGTGACTCTTCATGCTAATGTATAGCAATCATGCATTTGTCAGTAGATAGGAACCCTTTATTTCTCACCACTACTACTTTATTTACGATAAACATCCACTTTGGAGAAGGTTTTGTAGACACGTATGCATTTAATAAACTCATTGGATAGTTCTAGTCCCTTGACAACACTTTGTGGCAATCATGCATTTATCATTACATAAAAACTCTGTATTTCTCTTCACAACTACTTAATGACAGTTACATATGCACATTTGATAAGGTCTTGTTGACACTTATGCATTTATGAAACTCATTCGATCCATCGTGTCCCGGGACGCCAGTTTCTGCTACTCAGGTACTTTTCAGTATAATGGAACCCATTGTGTCTCTTCACAACCAATTAATGACAGATGAGCATACACTTTTTAAAACGTTTTCTTGACATTTATGCATTTATGAAACTCTTTGGATGGAAAGAGTCTCTTGAAGCCAATGTCTGATAATCGGACATTTGCCTGTATGAAGGAGGCATTTATATCCATTCACCGCTACTTAATGACACATAACATGCACTTTTGAGAAGGTCTTCTTGACGTTTCTTTTTTTTTCTGAACCTCTTTCTATGGTTCGTGTCTCTTCACTCCAATTTCTGGCAATCGTGCGTTTGTCAGTCGATATAAGCCCTGTATTTCTTTTAACTGCTACCTAATGATATATAGAGATCCACATTTCAAAACGTTTTCTTTCAAGTTATAAAGTTCTTACACAAATTCGATGGACTGTGTCTCTTCACGAGAATATCTGACAATCATGCATTGCTCAGTGTAAGGTAATATTCTATATCTCTTCACATCTACTTAATGAAACTTGAAATTCAATTTTGAAATCATCTTCGTAACGCATTTTCATTTATGAAATATATTGTGTGGTTCGTGACTATAGATGCCAATTTCTGGCAATCACGCATTTGGCAGTAGAAAGGAACATTTGAGTTCTCTTCACATCTATTTATTGACAGCTAAAATGACACTCTGAGATGGCATTGCTGACCCTTATGAATTTTGTAAACACCCTGTATCAGTTGTGACTCTTCCCCCTAATTTGTAGCAATCTTGCAATTGTCAGAAGATAGCAACCCTTTATTTATCTTCACATCTACTTAACTTCCGATACACATACTCTTTTCAGAAGGTTTTGTTTACTTTAGCATTTATGAAACTCATTGGACAGTTCAAGTCCCTTGACAACAATTTTAGGCAATCATGAATTTCTCATTATATAGGAGCTCTTTATTTCTCTACACAACTACTTAATGACAGTTACATATGAACATTTGATAACGTTTTGTTGACATTTATGACTTTATGAAACTCATTTGATCCTTCGTGTCTCGTGACGCTAGTTTCTGCTAATCAGATACTTTTCAATACAAGTGAACCCTTTCAATCTCTTCACAACTAATTAATGACATATGATCATGCACTTTTAAAAACATTTTGGTGACACCTATGCATTTAAGAAACTCATTGGATGGTTAGAATATCTTCAGGCCAATATATTGTTATCGACAAATTGCCTGTATAAAGGAACCATTTATTCCGTTCAAAGCTTCATAATGACACATAACATGTACTTTTGAGGACCTGTTCTTGACTTTTTTCATTATTAAACTCTATCTGTGGTTCGTGTCTCTTCACGCCAATTTCTGGCAATCATGCATTTGTCAGTAGATAGAAGCCCCTTATTTCTCTTCACTACTACTTAATAACCTATTAACATCCACATTTCAAAACGTTTTTTTTGAAACTTATAAAGTTATGAAACCCAGTGGGTGGAATGTATCTTTACAAGACAATGTCTGGCAATAATGTATTGCGCCGTATAAGATAATATTCTATATCTCTTCACATCTACTTAATAACAGAGGAAATTCAAGTTTGAAATCTTCTTATTGACTCATTTTCATGTATGAAACAATATGTATGGCTCGTGACTCCTGACGCCATTAGGTGGCACTCATGCATTTGTCAGTAGAAATGAACATTTTAGTTCTCTTCGCAACTATTTCCTTAGAGCTAAAATGAAACTTTGAGCAGGTGTTGATGACTCTTATGACTTTTTAAAACAGCAAGTACCATTCGTGACTCTTCACGTTAATTTGTAGGAATCATGCATTTGTCAGTAGATAGGTACCTTTTATTTATCTTCAAAAGTACTTAATGTCGTGACGCTAGTTTCTGATAATCAGGTACTTTTCAGTACAAAGGAACGCTTTGTATCTCTTCACAACTAATTAATGACCGACGAGCATGTACTTTTTAAAACGATTTCTTGACACTTATGCATTTATGAAAGTCATTGGATGGCTCGAGTCTCTTGAAGCCATTTTCTGATCATCGAACATTCCCTGTACCAATGAAGCATTTATTTCCCTTCACAGCTACTTAATGATACATAACATGTACTTTTGAAAACTTCTTTTTGACGTTTTTTCATTTCTGATTCACTTTCTATGGTTCGTGTCTCTTGACGCGAATATATGGCAATCGTGCGTTTGTCAGTAGAAAGAAGCCCTTTATTTCTTTTAACCGCTGCTTAATGATATTTAAAGATCCACTTTTCTCAACGTTTTCTTTGAACTTGTAAGGTTATGAAACCCATTGAATGGAATGAGTCATTTAACACAAATTTCTGGCAATCATGCATTGCTCAGAATAAGATAATATTCTATGTCACTTCACATCTACTTAATGAAAGATGAAATTCAAGTTTGAGATCTTCCTGTTGACGCATTTTTCATTTATGAAACATTTTGTATGGCTTCTGACTCCTGACTCTAATTTCTGGCAAACATGCATTAGTCGGTTGAATGCAACATTTGAGTTCTCTTCTCCACTTTTTATTGACAGCTAAAATGAAACTTTGAGATGGTATTGCTGACCCTTATGAATTTATAAAACTATGTGTATCATTCGTAACTAATCAGGCAAATTTATGCCAGTAATGCATTTGTCAGTAGACCGAAATCCTTTATTTATCTTTACAAGTACTTAATTTCCGATAAACGTCCACTTTTGAGAATGTTTTGTTGACACTTATGCATTTATGAAACTCATTAGACAGTTCAAGTCCCTTAACAACAACCTGTGGCAATCGAGCATTTCTGAATGTATAGGAACTCTTGATTTCTCTTCACAACTACTTAATGACACTTACATATGCACATTTGATATGGTTTTCGTGACACTTATGCATTATGAAACTCATTCAATCCATCGTGTCCCGTGACGCCAATTTCTGCTTCCCATGTACTTTCAGTACAAAGGAACTCTTTGTATCTCTTCACAACTAATTAATGACAGATGTGCATGCACTTATTAAACATTTTGTTGACACTTATGCATTTATGAAACTTATTCGACGGTTGGAGTCTCTTAAACCAATTTCTGACAATCGAACATTTGCCAGTTTAAAAGAACCATTTATTTCCTTTCACAGCTACTTAATTTTACATAACATGTACTTTGGAGAACCTCTTGATGATTTTTCATTTGATGAAACACTTTCTATTGTTGGTTTATATTGACACCAATTTCTGGCAATCGTGCGTTTGTCAGTAGATGCAAGGCCTTTATTTCTCTTCACTGCTACTTAATTACATATGAACATCCACTTTTCTCTACGTTTTCCTGCATCTTGTCAGGTTATGAAACCCACTGGATGGATTGTGTCGCTTGACGACAAAGTCTGGTGACAATCATGCATTGTTTACAGTAAGGTAATATTCTGATGTCTCCTCATATCTACTTAATGAAAGTTGAAATTCACGTTTGAGATCTTCTTGTCCACGCCTTTTCATTTATGAATCAGTTTGTATGGTTGGTGTCTCTTGACGGCAATTACTGGCAATCGTGTATTTGTCAGTAGAAAGGAACATTTGAGTTAACTTCACAACTATCTTTTGTCAGAGAAAATGACATTTTGAGAAGCTATTGCTGACCCTTATGAATCTATAAAAGACAGTGGAACATTCATGACTTGTCAAGCCAAATTGTGGTAATCATGCAATTGTCAGATGATAGGAACCCTTTATTCATCTTCATAACTACTTAATTTCCGATAAAGATCTACTTTTGAGAAGGTTTTGTTGACACGTATGTATTTATGAAACTCATTGGACAGTTGAAGTCCCTTAACAACAATTTCCGATAAAGATCTACTTTTGAGAAGGTTTTATTGACACGTATGTATTTATGAAACTCATTGGACAGTTGAAGTCCCTTAACAACAATTTGTGGCAATCATGCTTTTGTCAGTATGTAGGAACTCTTTATTTCTCTTCACAACTGCTTAATGACAGTTATGTATGCACATTTGATAACGTTTTGTTGACACTTATGCATTTATGAAAGTAATTCAATGATTCGAGTCTCATGACGCTATATTTTGGTAATATGGGACATTTCAGTTCAATGGAAACCTTTGTATTTCTTCAGTTAATTAATAACAGATTAGCATGCACTTTTTAAAACCTTTTGTTGTCACTTATGCATTTGTGAAACTATTTAGATGGTTCGCTTCTCTTCACTCACATTTCTGGCAATCGTGCGTTTGTCAGTAGATACTATCACTTATTTCTGCTCATTGCTACTTAATGACATATACAAATCCACTGCTTTCAACGTTTTCTTTAGACCTATACAGTTATGAAACCAATTGGATGTACAGTGACTCTTGAGCACCATGTCTGGGAATCATGCATTGCTCTGTATAAGGTAATATTCTATGACTCTTCACATCTACTTAATGACAGTTGAAATTCAAGATTGAGATAGTGTTGACTCATTTTAATTTATCAAATATTCTGTTTGGTTCGAGACTCCTGACTCCAATTTCTGACAATCATGCATTTATCAGTAGAAAGGAGCATTTGAGTTCTCTTCACAACTATTTTTTTGACAGCTAAAATGAAATTGTGAGAAAGTATTGCTGAAGCTTATGAATTTATAAAACACCGTGTATCACTCGTGAGTCTTCAAGCCAATTTGTGGTAATCACGCATTTGACAGTAGATAGGAAAACCTTATTTATCTTCACAACTACTTAATTTCCCATAAACATCCAGGTTTGAGAAGGTTTTGTTGACACTTATGCATTTATTAAACTCATTGTACAGATCAACCCCCTTGACATGAATTTGTGGCAATCATGCATTTGTCAGAATTTACGAACTCTTTATTTCTCATCACAACTACTTAATGGCAGTTACATATGCACATTTGATAACGTTTTGTTGACACTTATGCATTTATGAAATTCATTTGATGCATCGTTTATCGTGACCCTAATTTCTGGTAATCATGGACTTTTCAGCACAAAGGAACACATTGTATCTCTTCACAAATATTAAATGACAGTTACAATAGCACATTTGATATCGTTTTCCTGACACTTATGCATTTATGAAACTCATTCGATGCATCATGTCTCATGAAGTTAATTTATGGCAATCATGGAGATTTGAATACAAATTAACCCCTTGTATCTCTTCACAACTAATTAATGACAGATTATAATGCACTTTTTAAACCGGTTTTCAGGAACTTACGCATTTATGAAACTCATTGGATGGTTCGATTATCTTGAGGCCAATTTCTGTCAATCGAGCATTTGCCAGTATAAAGGAACCATTTATCACCCTTCACAGCTATCTAATGACACATAACTTCTTGACGTTTTGTCATTTATGAAACACTTTTTATTGTTCGTGTGTTTTGACGCCAATTTCTGGCAATCGTGCGTTTGCCAGTACTCGGAAGCCCTTTACTACTCTTCACTACTGTTTAATAACATCTAAACATCCACATTTCAAAACGTTCTCTTCAAACTTATAAGGTTATGAAACCCAGTGGATGGACTGTGTATCTACACGCTACATTCTGCCAATCATTCCTTTGTCCTGAGAAAGGAACATTTGAATTCTCTTCACAGCTAGTTATTGACGGCAGAAATGCAATTTTGAGAAGGTATTGTTTACGCTTATGCATTTAAAAAACACCTTGTATCATTCAAGACTCTTCAATCCAATTTATGGAAATCATGCATTTGTCAGCAGATAAGAAACCTTTATATATCTTTACAACTCCTTAATTTCCGATAAACGTCCACTTTTGAGATGGTTTTAATGACACTTATGCATTCATCAAACACATTGGACAGTTCGAGTCACTTGACAACTACTTATGGCAATCATGCATATGTCTTTATATAGGAACTCTTTATTTCTCTTTACATTTTCGTAATGACAGTTACAAATGCACATTTGATAACTTTTTTGTTGACACGTATGCATTATAAAACCCATAGGATGGTTCGAGGCTCTTTAAGCCAGTTACATACAATCAAACATTTGCCAGTATAAAGGATCCATTTGTTTCCCTTCACACCTACTTAATGACACGTACAATGTACTTTAAAGAACTTTTTCTGTACGATTATACATTTGTGTAACACTTTCTATGATTCGTGTGTCTTGACGCCAATTTCTGTCAGTCGAGCTTTGTCAGTATATAGAAGCTCTTTATTTCTCTTCACTGCAATTTAATGACATATAAACATCCGCTTTTCAGAAGATTTTAGTGAAACGTCTAAAGTTATCAAACCCATTGGATGCACTGTGTCTCTTCACGCCAATTTCTGCCATTCATGCATTTTACAGTATTAACTAATATTTTATTTCTCTTCATATCTACTTAATGACAGTTGTAAAGCACTTTTGAGATCTTCTTGTTGACGCTTTTTCATTTATGAAACATTTTGTATGGTTCGTAACTCCTGAAGCCAATTTCTGGCAACCGTGCATTTGTCAGTAGTTAGGTGTATTTTAGTTCTCTTCACAACTATTTATTGACGGCTAAAATTCAGTTTTCAGAAGGTATTATTGACGCTTAAGAATTTATAAAACACCGTCATACGTTTCTGACTCTTCACGCCAATTTGTGGCATTCATGCATTTGTCAGTAGATCGGAACCCTTTATTTCTCTTCACAACTACTTTATTTCTGATAAACATTCAATTTTGAGAAGGTTTTGTAGACACTTATGTATTTAAGAAACTCACATGACAGTTCAAGTCCTTTGACAACAATTTGTGGCAATCATGTATTTGTAGGTATATTGGAACTCTATATTTCTCTAAACAGCTCCTTAATTACAGTTACACACGCATATTTGACAACGTTTTCTTGACACTTATGCATTTATAAAACTAATTCCATGCTTCGCTTCTCTTGATTCTAATTTCTAGAAATTACGGATTAGCCAGTAAAAAGGAACCCTGTATATCTCTTCACAACTAATTAATGACAGCTAAGAATGCACTTTTTACAACGTTTGTTGATACTTATTCATGTATGAAACTCATTGGATCGTTCCATTCCCTTGAAGCCAATATCTGATAATCGAAAATTACCAGTTTAAAGGAACCATTAATTTTCCTTCACAGCTACTTAATGACACTTAACATGTACTTTGGAGAACTTTTTCTTGACGTTTTTTCAGTTATGAAACACTTTCTCTGGTTCGTGTCTTTTGACGGCAATAGCTGGAAATAGTGGGTTTGTCAGTTAAAAGAAGCCCTTTATTTCTTTTCACTGCTACTTAACGACATATAAACATCCACTTTTCAGAACGTTTTCTTGAAACTTATAAAGTTATGAAACCCAGTGGATGGACTGTGTATCTTGACGAAAATTTCTGGCAATCATACATTTCTCAGTATCAACTAATATTTCATGTCTCTCTACATCTACTTAATGACAGTTGTAATGCACTTTTGATATCTTTTTTTTGACGCTTTTTCATTTATGAAACACTTTGTATTGTTCATGTCTCCTGATGCCATTTCTGGTAATCATGCATTTGTCAGTAGAAAGGAATTTTTGAGTTATCTTAACAATTATTCATTGACAGCTAAAATACAATTTTGAGAAGGTATTGTTGACTCTTATGAATTTATAAAACACCTTGCGTCATTCGTGACTCTTCACGCCAATTTGTGGTAATCATGCATTTGTCAGTAGATAGGAAGCCTTCATTTCTCTCCACAAAGCCTTATGTTCTGATAAATATCCTCTTTTGAGAAGGGTTTGTTGAAACTTGTGCACTTAGGAAACTCACTTAACAGTTCAAGTCGTTTGACAACAATATGTGGCAATCATGCATTTGTCAGTGTATATGAGCACCACATTTTTTTTCCCAACGTCTTAATGACAGTTACACATGCACATTTAATAACGTTTTGTTAACACTTATGCATTTATGAAATTAATGCAATGCCTCGTGTCAGTAAAAAGGAACCCTTTATATATCTTCACATCTAATTTACGACAGATAAGAATGCATCTTTTAGAACGTTTTGTTGACACTTATCCATTTCTGAATCTCATTTGATGGTTTGAGTTTCATAAGCCAATTTCTGACAATCTAACATTTGCCAGTATATAGGAACCATTTATTTCCCTTCAAAGCTTCTTAATGACACTTCAAACCTACGTTTGAAATTTTCTTGACGTTTTTTTTCATTTATGAAACACTTTCTATGGTTCGTGTTATTGAAACCAATTTTTGGGAATGTTGCGTTTGTCAGCAGATAGCAGCCCTTTATTTCTCTTCACTGCTACTTAATAACATATAAACATCCATTTTAGAAACCGACTTCTGCAGGCTTATGAAGTTATGAAACCCATGGAGGGACAGTGTCCCTTAACGACAATTTCTAGCAGTTTTGCATTTGTCAAATGATTGGAACCCTTTATTTCTCTTCAGGATTACTTATTTTCCGATTAACTTCCATTTTTGCGAAGGTTTTTTATACACTTATGCGTTTATCAAACTCATTGGACTGTTCAACTACCCTAAGAACAATTTGTGGCAATCGTGTATTTGTCAGCATTTAGGACCTCTTCACATCTGCTTAATGACAGCTACACGTATACATTTGATAACGATTTGTTGACAGTTATGCATTTCTGAAATTCATTCCATTGTTCGTGTCTATTGGCAAAAATTTCTTTCAGTCATGGATTTCCCAATACAATGTAATCCTTTATATCCCTTCGCAATTAATTAATGACAAATAAGCTTGCACTTTTTAAAACGTTTCGTTGACCCTAATCCATTTATGAACCTGATTTGATGCTTCGAGTCTCTTGAAGAGAATGTCTAACAATCGAACAGTTGCCAGTATAAAGGTGCCATATATTTCCCTTCACACCTACGTTATGACACTTTATATGTACTTTGGAGAACTTATTTTTGACGTTTTTTTTTTTTTCCATTTATGAAACGCATTCTATGGTTAATGTCTCTTCCCGCAAATTTCTTGCAATAGTGCGTTTGTCAGTGGATAGAAGCTCTTAATTTAACATCACTGCTACTTAATGACATATAAACATCTAGTTTTCACAACGTTTCCTTGAAACTTCTAAAGTTACGAAACCCACTGTATGGATAGTGACTCTTGACGACAATTTCTGGCAATCATGCATTTCTCATCATGAAGTAATATTTTAGGTCTCTTCACATATAGTTAATGACAGTTGAAATGCACTTTTGAGATCTTCTTCCTGACGCTTTTTTATTTATACAACTTTTTGTATGGGTAGTGTCTCCTAACGCAAATTTCCGGCAATCATGCATTTGTCAGAAGAAAGGAACATTTGAGTTCTCTTCACAGCTCTTTATTGACAGTTAAAATGCAATTTTGAGACGGTATTGTTGATGCTTATGAATTTAAAAAACACCTTCTATCATTCGTGACTCTTCACTCTAATTTGATGAAATCATGCATTTGTCAGTAGATAGGAACCCTTTATAGTTCTTCAGAACCACCTAATTTGCGATAAACATCCACTTTTGAGAAGGTTTCGTTGACAGTTATAAATTTAAGAAACTCATTGGACAGTTCAACTAAACTGAGAACAATTTGTGCAAATCATGCATTTGCTAGTATTTAGGAACACATTATTTCCCTTCACAACTATTTAATGACAGTTACACATGCACATTTAATAACGTTTTGTTGACACCTATGCATTTATGAAACTAATTATGTGCTTCTTGTCTCTTCTCGCTAATTTCTGGCAATCGAGGTCTTTTCAGGAGAGAGGAACCCTTTATAACTCTTCACAGCTAGATAATGACAGGTAATCATACACTTTTAAAAACGACTTGTTTACAATTATGAAACTCATTGGATGGTTTGACTCTCCTGAAGCCAATTTTGGACAATCGAACATTTGTCAGTATAAAGAAAACATTTATCTCCCATCACACCTACTGAATGATACTTAATATATAATTTTGACAATTTATTCTTGACACTTATGAATTTATGAAACACTTTCTGTGATTCGTGCCTTACGTTTGTTCTTATATAGAGCCCCTTTATTTCTCTTCAGTGCTACTTAATGACATATCAAAATCCACTTTTCAGAACGTTTTCTTGAAACTTCTAAAGTTGTGAAACCCAGTGGATGGACTGTGTCTGTTCACGGCAATTTCCTTCAATCATGTATATCGCAGTATAAACTAATATTTTAGGTCTCTACACATCTACTTAATGACAGTCGAAGTGCACTTTTGAGATATTCTTGTTGACGCTTTTTCATTTATCAAACATGTATTCTTTATGTATGTTGACGCCAATTTCTGGCAATCAAGCATTTGTCAGCAGAAAGGAACATATGAGTTCTCTTCACAACTATTTTTTTTTTGACAGCTAAAATGCAATTTTGAGAAGATACTATTGACGATAATGAATTTCTAAAACACCTTGTATCATTTGTGACTTTTTACGCCAATTTGTGGCAATTATGCATTTGTCAGTGCATAGGATTCCTTTATTTCTCTTCACAACTACTTAATTTCAGATAAAGATCCCCTTTTGAGAAGGTTTTGTTGACACTTATGCATTAATGAAACTCATTGGACAGTTCAAGTCCCTTGAAAACAATTTGTGGTAATAATGCATTTATCAATGTATAGGAACTCTTTATCTCTCTTCAAAACTACTTAATGACTGTTATAAGTGCACATTACATAACGTTTTGTTGCCACGTATGCATTTATGAAACTAATTTGAAGATTCTTGTCTCTTCTCCCTACTTTCTGGCAATCAAGGACTTGTAGTAGAGAGGAACCCTTAATATCTCTTCACAACTAATTAATGACAGGTAAGCATGCCCTTTTTAAACCTATTGTTGACACTTTTTCATTGATGAAACTCACTGGATGGTTCGAGTCTGTTGAAGCCAATTTCTGACCATCGAGTATTTGCCAGTATAAAGGAAATAATTGTTTCTCTTCACACCTACCTAATGACACTTAAAATATGCTTCTGAATTTTTCTTCTTGAAGCTTTTTCATCATGAAACACTTTCACTGGTTTGTGTCTTTCGAAGCCAATTTCTATCAATCGTGCTTCTGTCAGTAGACAGAGGCCATTTATATTTCTTCACTGCTACTTGATGACACATAATCCACATTTCAGAATGATTTTCTTGAAACTTCTAAAGTTATGAAACCAAGAGGATGGAGTGTGTCTCTTGACGACAATTTCTGGCTATCACGCATTTCTTTGTATATTGTAATATTTTAGGTCTCTTCACATCTACTTAATGACAATTGAAATGCACTTTTCAGATATTCTTGCTGACGCTTTTTCATTTATGAAACATTTTGTATGCTTCATATCTCCTGACGCCAATTTCTGGCAATCACGCGTCTGTGAGTAGAAAGGAACATCTGAGTTCTCTTCCGAACTACTTCTTCACAGCCAAAATGTAATTTTGTTAAGGTATTGTTGAGGCTTATGAATTTAGAAAACACATTGTATAATTCGTGACTCTTCACGCCAATATCTGGCAATCATGCATTTGTCAGTAGATAAAAACCCTTTATTTCTCTTCACAACTACTTAATTTCAGAAAAATAACCAGTTGTAATACAGTTTTGTTGACACTTATGCATCGATGAAGCTCACTGGGCAGATCAAGCCTCTTGACAACAATTTGTGGCAATCATTCATTTGTCAGTATAGAGAAACTCTATATTTCTCTTCAGAACTACTTGATGACAGTTACAAATGCACAGTTAATAACGTTTTGTTGACACTTATGCATTTATGAAACTCATTTGATGCTTCATGACTATTGAGGCCAATTTCTGGCAGTCGTGCATTTCTCAGTATTAACTAATTATTTATGTCTCTTCACATCTACTTAATGACAGTTGAAATGCACTTAAGAAATCTTCTTGATAACGCTTTTTCATTTATGAAACATTTTGTATGATTTGTGTATCCTTGAAGCCAATTTATGGCAATCATGCATTTGTCAGTAGAGAGGAACATTTCAGTTCTCTTCACAAATATTTATTGACAGATAAAATGGAATTTTGAGAAGGTATTCTTGACGCTTATGAATTTATAAAACACCGTCTTTCATTCGAGACGCTTCACGCCAATTACGCATTTAAAAACTTTTTTTTTTTTTTCCGTTTTCACATTGATGAAACCCATTCAATTCCTCGTGGCTTTTCATTCTAATTTCGGGCAATCATGCATTTCTCAGTATCAAGAAACATTTTATGTCACTTCACGTCTACTTAATGATATGTGAAATGCACTTTTGAAATCTTCTTTTGACGTCTTTTCATTGATGAAACATTTTGTATGGCTCCTGTCTCCTGATGCCAATTTCTATCAATCATTCTTTCGTCAGTAGAAAGGAAGATTTTATTTCTCTTCATAACTATTTATTGACAGAAAAACATATAAGTTTGAGAATGCATTGTTGACGCTTATGAATTTATTAAACACTTTGCATCATTCGTGTCTCGTCACACCTATTTGTGGCAATCATACTTTTCTCAGTAGATTTTATTTCTTTATCCCTTGTCACAACTACTTAATTTCAGATAAACATCACCTTTTGAGAAGGTTTTGTTGACACTTATGCATTTATGAAATTCATTGGACAGTTCAAGTCCCTTGGCAACAAAGTGTGGCAATAAGTCATTTGTCAGTATAGATGAACCTTTTTTTTTTCGCATAGCAACTTCTAAATGAGAGATACACGTGCACATTCGTTTACGTGTTGTTGAAATGTATGCATTTATGAAACTAATTCGATGATTCGTATCTCTTAACGCCAATTTCTGGTAATCATTGACCTGGCAGTATACAGGAACCCTTTATATCTCTTCACGAAAATCAATTATAGATAAGCATGCACTTTTTAGAACGTTTTCTTGACACTTATTTATTTATGAAACTCATTCGATGGTTCCAGTGTCTTGAAACTAATTTCTGACAATCTAACATTTGCCAGTATAAAGGAACCATTTATTTGCCTTCACAGCTACCTAATGACACTTAAAATGTACTTTTGAGAACGTCTTGACGCTTTTTCACATATGAAACGTTTTGAATGGTACGTGTATCTTGTCGGACGTTTGTTGCAATCGTGTGTTAGTCAGTAGATAGAAGCCCTTTATTTCTCTTCACTGATACTTAATGGCATATAAAGATCCACTTTTCAGAACGTTTTCTTGAATCATACAGATTTATAACATCCACTGCATGGACCGTGTGTCTTGACGCCAACATCCACTTGTCGGCAGAAAGGAATATTTTATTTCTTTACACAACTATTTATGGACAGATGAATGGAATTTTGAGAAGGTATTATTGAGACTTACGAATGTATATAACATCGTGCATCACTCATGTCGTTTCACGCTAATTCGTGGCAACCATGCTTTTGTCTCAAGATAGGAACCCTATCTTTTTCTTCAGAACTACTTAAATTTGCATAAACATCTACTTTTGAGATATTTTTGTTGACACTTAGACATTTATCAAACTCATTGGACTACTCAAGTCCCTTAACAACAATTTGTTTCAATCATGTTTGTCAGTATATAGAAATCCTTGACTTCTCTTCACACCTACGTAATGACATTTACACGTGCAGATTTGATAACCTTCCTTGGCACTCATGTATTAATCAGACACATTCGATGCTTCGTATCTCTTGAAGCGAATTTCTGGCAATCATGCATCTGTCAGAAGAGATGAACAGTTTCTGACAATTCGAACATTTACCAGTATAAAGAAACCATTTTCTTAACTCCACAGCTACTTAATGACGCTTACTGCAACTTAAGGATATATAAACATTCACTTTTTAGAACGTTTTCCTGGAACTTATAAATTTATCTCACCCATATTTTTCTCCATTTCTCTTGACGACAATTTCTGGCGATCATGCATTTGTTAGTATTAAGTAACATTTTATGTCTCTTTACATCTACTTAGTGATAACTGAAATACACTATTGAGACGTCATTGTTGAAGCTTTTTCATTTATGAAACATTTTGTATGGTTCATGTCTCCTGACATCAATTTATGGCAATTATGCATTTGTCAGCAGAAAGGAACATATTATTTATCTGCATAACTCTTTATTGAAATCTAAAATGCACTTTTGAGTTGTTGTTCACAATTATGAATTGATAAAACACCTTCTATGATTCGTGTCTCTTCTCGCGAATTTGTTCCACTCATGTATGTGTCACTTTATAGTATATCTTTATTTGTCTTCACAACTACATAATTATAGATAGACATCCACTTTTGAGAAGGTTTTGTTGACACATATGCTTTAAAGAAACTCATAGGATAGTTCAAATCCCTTAGCAACAATTTGTCCGAAGCGTGCATTTGTCAGTATATCGGAACCATTTAGTTCTCTTCAACACTACTTAATGACAGTTACATACGCACATTCGATAACGTTTTCTTCACATGTATCCATTTATGAAACTCATTCGATGCTTCGTGTCTCTTGAAGCCAATTTCTGGCAATCATACATTTGTCCGTAGAGAGGAACCCTTTATACCTCTTCACAACTATTTACCGACAGCGAAAAGTGCACGTTGTAAACATCGGGTTATACTTATGCATTTATAAAAATCTTCACGCTAATTTCACCATTTATTTATGTTCACAGCTACTTAATGAGAGTTACGTATTCTTCATTTGACAACGTTTTGTTGACACTTATGCATTTATGTAACTTATTGGATGGTTTGAGTCTCGTGAAGGCAATTTATGATAATCGCACATTTGAGAGTAGAAAGGAACCTTTTACTGCCCTTCATGGCAATTTTATAACACTTAAAAATGTACTTTTGAGAACTTGTTCTTGACGCTTTTGCATTTATAAAACACTTTGCATGGTTCGTGGCTCCTCTCGGCAATTTCTGGCAGTTGTGCGTTTCTCAGTTGATAGGATCCCTTTATTTCTCTTCGCCGCTACTTAATGACATATAAACATCCACTTTTCAGAACGATTTCTTGACATTTGTACATGTATGACACCCATTCAATGGACCATGTCTCTTGACGCCAAGTTGTGGCCGTCAAAAATTTGTCAGTATAAGGTAACATTTTATGTCCCTTCAGAACTACTTAATGATAGTTGAAATGCTCTATATAGATCTTATTGTTTACTCTTTTCATTTGATAAACATTTTGTATGGTTCGTGTCTCCTGACGCAATTTTTTTTTCCAATCATGCATTACTCAGTAGGAAGGAACATTTTATTTATCTTCACAACTCTTTATTGACAGCTAAAATGCAATTTTGAGAAGGTATTGTTCACGATTACGAATGTATAAAACACGCTCTATCCTTCTTGTCTCTCCACGCCAATTTGTTGCAATTATTCATTTGCCACTTTATAGGAAATCTCTATTTGTCTTCACAACTACTTACGTACAGACAAGCATCCACTTTTCAGAAGGTTTTGTTGACACTTATGCATTTATGAAACTTACTTGACATTTCAAGTTCCTTGACAACAATTTCTGGCAATCATGCATTTGTGAGTATATTGGAACCCTTTATTTCTCTTCACAACTAATTAATGACAGCTAAGGATGCACTTTTTGAAACGTTTTGTTGACACTTATGCATTTGTGAAACTCACTGGATGTTTTGACTCTCTTCAAGCCAATTATATGACACCCATTAGATGCTGCGTGCCTCTTTATGACAATTTCTGGCAAGCATATGTTTGTCAGTAGAAAGCAACATTATTTGTCTCTTCACAACTACTTAATGACATTTGAAATGCATTTTTGATATCTTCTTCTTGACGATTTTTCATTTATGATGTAATTTGTATGGTTCGCGTCTCCTGAGGCTGTTTCAGTCATTCACGCATTTGTCCGTAGAAAGATACATTCATTTTTTCTTCAAAATTACTTATTGACAGATGCACTTTCAGATTTGATAACGTTTTGTTGACACTTATGTATTTTTCAAACTCATTCAATGTTTCGTGTCTTTTCAGTGGAAGTTCTGGAAATCATGCTTTTGAATGTAGATAGGAACCCTTTATTTCTCTTCACAACTACTTAATGACTGTTACCCATTCACATTTCATGACTTTTTGTTGACACTCATGCATTTATAAAACTCCTTAGATGGTATTTTGTAAGCCAATTTATGGCATTTGTACATTTGTCAGTAGAAAGTAGCCATTAATATGTACTTAATAACATTTATAAATGTACTTTTTTCATAACATCTTCTTGACGATTTTGACTTGATGGAACACTGTTTTGTTTTTTTTTTCTTTTTGTTTTTTTTTTTTTGTTGTTGGTTTCTTTTTTGTTCTTGTCCTTTGACGACAATTTATGTCACTCATTAATTTTTCAGTAGAAAGGGTCACTTTATTTTACTTCACAACTAATTAATTGCAGTCAAGCAATCACTTCTGAGAACGTTTTGTTCACAATGATTCATTTATGCAACTGACTGAATGCTTCCATTCTCTTCATGCCAGTTTCTGGCAAATTGTACATTTGTCAGTATAAGCGAACCATTTCTTTCATTACACAGCTTCTTAATGACAGTTAAACATGCACTGTTGAGATATTATTTGTATTGTTGGCGTATCTTGACGCCATTCTCTGGCAATCCTGAATTTGACAGTAGACATGAACTCTTTATTTCTCTTCACTGCTATTTAATGACAGAGAAACATGCACTTTTCGGAACGATTTGTTGAGACTTATCAATTTATGAAATCCAAAGGATGAACCGTCTGTCTTGACATTACTTTCAAAAAGTCATATATTTATCCGTGTTTAGTACCAATTTTTTTTCTCTTCACGTCTACTTTATGAGTGAAAAATGGACATTTAAGATCTTCTTTTGCACTCATTTGCATTTATGAAACACTTTGTTTCGAGTTTCTTGACACCATTTCCTGGCAATCATGCATTTGTCAGTATAAGGGTACATTTTATTTATCTTCACAACTATTTATAGAGAGCTAAGATTTAATTTTCAGAACGTTTTGTTGGCTGTGATGCATTTATAAAAAAATTGTATCATTCATGTCTCTTGACTCCAATTTGTGGCTATCATTCATTTGTCAGTTGATAGCAACCCTTTTTTTCTCTTCACAATTACTTAATGTCACATAAACATCCACTTTTGAGAAAGCTTTTTGGAAACTTATGCATGTATGAAACTCATCGGATGGTTTATGCATATGCTAGTAGAAAATAACGAATGATATCTCTTCACAATTACTTAATGACAGTTACATATGCACATTTGATAACGTTTTGTAGACATGTACGTATTGATGGAACTCACTGGATTCTTCATGTCTCTTTACGCCAATTTCTTTCAAACATGCCTTTGTCAGTTAATGTAACCATTTATGTCTCTCCACAGCTAATTAAGAACAGCTGAACATGTTCTTTTTAGAACGTTTTGCTCATTCTGATACATTTATAAAAGTGACTGTCTGGCTCGAGTCTCTTGAAGGCAGTTTCTAGCAGTCGTACATTTTTCAGTAGAAAGGAACCATTTATTTCTCTTCTGCGTTACTTAATGACAGATAAATATGCACTTTTCAGTACATTTTGTTGAGACTTATGCATTTAAGAAACCCATTAGATGGACCGCCTCTCTTGACGTCTATTTCTCATGCATTTCCCAGTACAAAGTACCATTTTTCTCTTTATATCCACTTAATGACAATTAAAAATGCTCTTTTGATATCTTCTTTTTGCCGCTTTTGTGTTTGTTCAACACTTTGTATTTTTCGTGTCTCTTCATGCCAATTTCTGGTAATCATGCATTTGTTAGTAGAAAGGATCATTTTATTTCTCGTTACAACTACGTATTGACAGCTAAAATTCAATTTTGAGAATGTTTTGTTGACGCTTATGCAATTATAAAAACCCGCTGTATCATTCATGTCTCTTGACGCCAATGTCTGCTAATCATGCATATGTCAGTAGTTACTAATTCTTGAGCTTAGTTCACAATTACTTAATGTCAGCTAAACATTCACTTTTGAGAATGTTTTCTTGAGACTTGTTCATTAAAAATCTCATTCGACGGTTCGAGTCTCTTGACGTCAATTTATCTCAATCATGCATTTACCACTGGAAACTAACCCATAATATATCTTCACAACTACTTAATGACAGTTATGCATGCACATTTGACAACGTTCTGTTGACGTTCATTCATTTATGGAACTCACTGGATGCTTCGTGTCTCTTGATGCCAATTTCTTCAAACAATCATTTGTCAATTGAGACGAACCATTTATATATCTTAACATCTAGTAAATGACGGTTGAACATACACTTTTGATAACGTTTCGTTGACACTTATTCATTTGCGAATCTCATTGGATGGTTCATGTCTCTAGAAGTCGATTTGTGACAATTGTACATTTGTCAGTATAAAAGGACCATTTATTTCCCTTCACAGCAACTAAATGACAGGCGTATATTGACCTATGATAATTTCATGTTGACGCTTTTGCATTTATGGAACACTTTCTATGATTCGTGTCTCTTGACTCCATCATTTGAGAATCATGTATTTGCGAGTAGAAAGGAAAACATTATTTCTCCTTGCTTCTACTAGATCACAGATAAACTTGCACTTTTCAGAACGTTTTGTTGCAGCTTTTCAATTTATGGAACTCATTTGATCGACCGTGTCAATTGGCGCCAAGTTTGGCAATCATGCATTTGCCACTATAAGGTACATTTTTGTGTCTCTTCACATCTACTTACTGGCAGTTTAAATTGCTCATTTGAGATCTTCTTTTTGAAGCTTTTGAAGTTTATGATTTACTTTGAATAATTCATGTCTCTTGACGCCAAATTCTAGGAATCATGCATTTGTCAGTAAAAAAAACAACATTTTCTTTCTCTTCAGAACAATTTATTTACAGCTAAAATGAACTTTTCAGACAGTTTTGTTGACGCTTTAGCAGTTATATAAAACCTTGAATCATTCGTGTCTCTTGACGCTAATTTGATGTAATCACAGATTTGTCACTAGATAGCAACCCTATATTACTCTTCACAACTACTTAATAAAGGATAAACATACACTATTGAGAACGTGTTGAATAGACTAATGCATTTATGAAATTCATTGGAAAGTTTGAAACTCCAGACCACAATTTGTGGCAATCATGCATTTGTCAGTAGAAACGAACCCATTATATACGAGCACAATTTGTTAAAGACAGTTAATGATGCACATTTGGTAAAGTTTTATTGATATTTATGCGCTTGTGGAACTCATCCGATGCTTCGAGTCTCTTGACTCCAATTTCTGGCATTCACGCATTTGTCCGTACAGCGTAACTCTTTATATCCCTTCACAAGTAATTAATTAATGACTGTTGAGCCTGCACCTTTAAACATTTTTTCCTGAAACGTATGCGTTCATGAGACTGATTAGCTGGTTCGAGTCTCTTGAAGCCTTTTTCTGACA
>JAECUM010021025.1:0-28313 GCA_016617855.1 Megalonaias nervosa
CTCTCTCTCTCTCTCTCTCTCTCTCTCTCTCTCTCTCTCTCTCTCTCTCTCTCTCTCTCTCTCTCTCTCTCTCTCTCTCTCTCTCTCTCTCTCTACTAAGAATTATGAAGATGTTTATGGTTGGCTCTTAAGGCTGTAATAAACTCGTGAATCAAATGACATTTCGTATCAAATGGCTATGGCTCAAGCAACGTAATTTCCTACCTTTTATAATAAGTTGTGATTTGGTTTAATAAGAAACTGTTTAATAGCTTGGACGATAATTCCCACTTAAATGGAGTCATTTATTCAGCTATATGTACTAACTTGCAAATCAATCAAATAAAGAACCAGAGGTGGCTATTGGTCCGAAATATGAACGACCGCTTTTTATTCCCTTCATATATACACACATTATCACTTTTGAAATATTGTTCTCTTGTTGTACAGTGGTGTCAATAAGGACTGTGTGTTAAGAAAGGTCTGAAATAGGTTAGTACATCCATTACGTTTGTACCCAATGTTACGATAGTTAGCCTGCCAGATTTGTGATTAGGATGATGGAGGAGAAAATCCAGTTCAGATCACTAGCGGTCGTTAGTCACTGTGTGTCTTTTGGGGTGGCACTCCAGTTGCCCCTGTACAATGTGGATCTTTTGATAGTCCAATAAATGCAGAAAAACACCCCGCAGAAGTATTTACAAATAGAACTTAATTCATTTATTAATTAGTGAAACATAACAATTTGAAGTACAGTCGATAATAATTTTAGACGAAGAAGGTAATGTTGATGACGAAAATAATGATGACGACGATGATGATAAGTATTATATGCTCTTGACTATTTAATATTTAGGAAAGCAAAAATAGCCCAATTTATTCGAGATGGCAGTAAGTTAAATTAGTCCTTGTATTTTCCAGGTACCTATCGCAGTCTTCCAAGCTCAGCAAAGTATGAAACTCGAATAGTTTCAGGGCTTCAGAGTTGCATGAGAGGATGATAAAAATTCACGTGAGACCACATTTATGAGTTACATATATTGCATACAATATACTCCTTTACAAAATGTACACGGTTTAACATGTCATGAATTGCACCCAACAAGATATTTTTACATAATGCAGTACGTACGGTTCATACACAACAAGTGTGAATGGAGAAAATAGTCTTCATCGTTCGTCCGTCTATTCATGTATCTATTAAACACCTGTCCATCTCACTTTGGTTGGAGATTATGTTACCTAAGTTCGTTTAATATACTTTTAATGTTAAAGTCATATTGTCTAGCGTAATGGATGAAACATGGCGATTACTTTGCTGCTACTGGCTTATTGTCTAGCGTACTGTATCCAACAGGATGATTACTTTGCTCATAAAGACAGTTTGTCTAGAGTAATGGATCCAACAGGCTGATTATTTTGTTCATAAGGTCCATTTGTCTTGAGTAATGTATCCAGCAGGTGATTACTTGCTCATAAAGTCGGTCTGTCTAGTGTAATGGATCCAAGAGGGTAATTACTTTGCTGATAAGGTCAATTTATCTAGTGTAAAGTATCCTTTGCTCATAAAAAAATTGTCTGGTCTAATGGATCCGACATTGTTATTTCTTTACGGATAAAGTCTTGACAAACGTAGATACTTATATTTGTATCCGATCTTAAAGGACAAGACCACACTTAATCTGCAATTGTCCAATTGAACAAGACCACACTTAATCTGTAATGGTCCAGTTGGACAAGACCAACCTTAATTGTATTTTCCCCCAAGACACCCGGTTTATATCACACCTGAATAAGCTTTACATTGCAATCTTTTGTATTGCAATGGACATCCCGTTGCTTACACAAATAATATTAAATTGTGAGAAAAAGTAATAACATATACTAAATATTTAACAATAATCGGTCTACCTAGATACTACACTAACAGGTAAAAAAAAATATTTCACATCAAATATATCTTTGACAAAGCCTACTAGCAAATATACGAAAAAGACAGATGGAAATAGATGTACATCGTGACAGTGATGTCCTCTCAATATAAATGTAACTGACAAAAGACTGAAAGAAAAAAATTGAAAACCATACCAGGTACTTTCAAAGAAAACTTCATACAGAAAAATCATCCAAACACTTAGTTTGATGAATCAAAACAGATTTAAAACAAAGGTGTTTAGCTGGTAAACTGCATCTTAAAATTATTTTTAACTATTTGATCCACTATGAGCATATGTAGTAGAAAGGTCTAACAGAATACAATTGTTTATAATGTGGAATTGATTTAGTTAGAACAAAACCAGAAAATAGGATTACATTTTACTAATTTTAATCGTGGATAAAAGAGCACTCATTCTAATTCAACATACGTGATTCTAATTAAAAGAAGGACGTAATAAAAGTATTATGAACTATTCGGTTATCGGACTACTGATACAATTGAAAAAATCTTAAACTGGTTAAAAGAGAATTATTAAAAACAAAACAGTTGTTTTCGAAAAGAGCTACCTGCCAACTTAACCCAGATAATATTTTAAATTATACACGCCATATAAAACATTTTGAGGCAGACAAACAAACACACGCAAATGATGTCGAGCTATTTTGTTATTATGATATAATTCCTTTCACGCAGCATCATGATTTGTTCCTATATCTCAGTGTCTTTTCAGTTTAGCGTAATTAAATCTTGCCATGAATACCTAATTACAAACTAGCTACATTTAATGAAGCTGAGCTGCAAATTAACTGTGTTTTGATAAGAAAAATTCACATTGCAGTGTGGATCGAACCACAGAAGCTAATACAAATTATCTGCCTGACACATAGGCTATACATATGACTTGCTAAAAACATCCAAATTCTCTCAAGAGCTGCCGCAAAGCAGGCAATAACCAGACATATGTTATATCAGAACAGCGTTCTCTACCAGAGAACTTTTCTAAATTAGCTCTGCCCCCATTAACATATTAGTACTGATGAGTGTTTACAAATAATAGCGCGTGGCTCGATACGCTCATGATGCAATACTTTTCGTTCTAACAGTGACACACATAGCTAGATAATTATTCAGATTTCCATTAAACAGTTTAAGACCTGATGATTCGTATAACAACAGAAAAAGTCAATAATAGTACCGGATTAATACTGTATGTACTGAATCCGCGAACTATATTGCAAACAAATTGAATAGAAAATGTAGCTTGAGAAACAACAATCTATTTTGGTGTCTGTACCAAGACAAGGATATCCCAGTCAGGGAGTTATATTCATTGTCTCCACACGAGACTTTTTCCAAGTATTTTAATAATAACTTTATAGAATGATAACTACACAATAGAAATGACGAAGTTTATACACAACTTTAAGGAGGTGCATTCTAATAATTAAAACGTCTGTAACTGAAATCGTGCAGCATTCTTCAACATCAGTGCAAACAATGTTTTCTTTTATATATCGTCAAGATTCTACAGTCATCAAGTGCAAGCTAAGTATTTGTGCCTAGATAGTTATTAGCCTGTAATAATCATTTATTTTACTTAACTTCAAGATTATTAGAGATCGACTTTTTATCATTTAGTTTCCGCTTCCTATTGCAAGACTTTTAACTTTCTTTTCTTTACATATAAAAGCAATAGAGATGATATCCAAGAATTTGAAGAAGTATTCTTATTCAGTTCTTTCATATTTAGTGGAAAACAAATCTCCAACAGTTACTGTGCATCATGCTATGAGTTTCATATTAATACACTTGTCGATTTCAGACGAAGAAGCAATAAAGTTTTGCTGAATGTTTTGAATGTTAGCCTGACCATCAAAGTGACATAAATATACATTTCGCGGGGATGAACATTTCCTTTTTTATATAGTTAAAAGTAATATTTTGCACGTTAGATAATTATGATCTCCACTATGGCAGATATTAAACCCTATATGAAACGATTGCATTTATCAGTAAAAACAGATTACGATGTGTATAACTAATCTGTCTTACTATAGGGAAATGTTTTGAATTTCCACCTTCTATCACTTCAGCTATGTTTGCATGTGCTATGTTGAATTTGCCCATCTTAAGAAGAGCCTTAAATATGTGACAATGACTGGTTGACAGTGAAACTCCAGGTATTATTCTATATTCCCCAGACTACACGTTTAAGTCTTAGACAAAATTGCTTTATCCAGAAGCTGCCCCGGATTGTAACTGTTATAATGTTGCGCTTATTATACATTTTCAATCCTTTGTTTTCTTTTCTAACCAGTACAAGTAGTTAACAATTTTGCGTGTTATGATAAGCTACATTCATATGATATGGAAATCGCTTTTGAGAGGTTTTGTGCTTCCAATCTTTTCTGCATTGCACAGATGAGCCATTTAAATGTAGAAGCGTAGCCGGATTGTGACAACCAAGGGTCCTTTCTTCATACATCTTCTCGAGGTCCTGGCCAGAAATAAGGTGTGATGAGCTACGTCTGTTGCATTTTCGAAACTTTTAAGACTCTGCATCATCATATTTAGAACAGATCTTCACTGGTCAAATTGAATGTCTTTTTTTATAAAAAGAAAATCGAATTCCATTTATTATTAAGACACTATATGAATTTGTACGTAGATAGCGATCAGTTGACGAAATCAAAACCTCTAAGAGATACCGGTTCAAATTGATCACCCTTTTGTTACATCACATATAAAATGAAATCAAAGGAAGACTAAATAACGTGACACGACCTTTGTTCATATCCATATCTGTCTCTGTTTGTCTGTTCGTCTGTCTCTCTATCTATCTCTCTACATAGATATATTCTCTCTGAAGTAACTGATATGAGACAGATATGTTGCATTATCATTGTATATTTTTTACTAATTTAATTAATGTGTAGGTATGGTTCAGATGGAAATTTCAAATTAGACAAGATTATCTTAGACAGCTTGAATTCAACAGGATTAATACGATAAGTTTCCGTCTCTCTGAATTTGATGAAATGCACAGATATCTTGCCATCTGATGCGCATGATACATCCTAATGAGCGTACGTGGAACTGCTCGAGTTGCTGTATACGGTCCAGTTTTCACAACCGTAAAACAGGGAGTTTAGGACGACAGCTTTTTAAAACTTTGTCTTGGTGGACATCTGTATGCCTTTTTGCTACAAGACTCCGACACTAAATCTTCCCAGGTCTTGGCTTGCTTTCCGGATCCTGGCTGTGCCTTTATTCTCAGAGTCCCATCTAATGACATTGTGCTTCCCAGGTATGTAAAGCTCTTCACGTTCTTCAACTGACTCCCATCGATCTTGATGGTGAGTTGTGGTGGGTTTGTGTATGGAGCGGGCTGAAGGAGCACCTCTGTTTTAACCTGTCTTAACACTTTTACTACCTGCAATAACATTGAAAATCAATTCCTGATATTGAAGAGCGGCTTTGCTGCGTCATCTTTCAGGCTCTTTGTGACATCTCTGAAAGAGAATGCGGAGCCTTTTCATTTTGGTATCTTTTTACGATTAATTATGATCGTTAAATTGTTTTGAGAGTCACATTTCAAGGTTATGCGTGTATTTGGTACTAGATATCGCCAACATGTTACGGTTGTCAGGAATTACTTCAGGTATGTGTACGTATCGCTGAATGAAATAGATCGCTTGTGTGTTTCATGTCGACCTAATGAAATACTTGCACGGATTGATCTGTTGCTCAAGCATCACATCATCGTGTACTATAAGATCATTTTCACTAGCATCCGTATCCTCTAACAAACTGATTCATTGATTATAGAAAATTATATCGAAGGAAGAATTACTTTTGGTTGGCGACCGTGTAGTCTCGGCTTTATCACTCAGCACGGTTTGGAAATCTTTTGAGAATTTCATAACACGGTTGATCGTCAGGTAACGGAGCGAACACGTATAAAACGATCACACGTAAGCCATCGTAGAATCTTATTCAACAACAGTTGAGCTTTCCCTGACCTAGTAGGACCAATAAACAATGCTCGAACTGAGTTTAGAAATATATCCCCGTGCTTGAGTAATCTGGGCTTTGTCTGAGCGGAAAAATCAACGACGTCGAATTTCCTTTCCCAAGATGCCATTAACTTATACAATGTATTTACAAAACAATTGCTTTATAACACAGTCATGTCTTCGAGGTTACAATCAAGGGACCTTGTGTTAGAAATGGAGAAAATATGGTTCCCGTTTAGTGGACATTCCAGATCTAAACAAGATCAGTGGTGATGTTGCCGCTGCATTAACGAGATTGCCAGAACAACTGAAGATTAAATACCCTTGTGAAAAACATGTATGGCTGCCCATGGGACTTAGTTACAATTACTGTGGTCCCGGGACACGACTTGATATAAGAAATGATTTTGACAAACAATAAATCATGGTGAAGCACCAGTAAATCGTGTTGATACTGCATATTACCGACATAACCTTGTCTATAAAATCTTAAATGATATCCAGGAACGTCATGGAAAAGACGTGGAGCTCAACCATGACATAAATGCAATTAATCCTACAGTCGGATAAAGATTTTTTAGGTGGTGGAAAATGTCCACTATTGAATGTGTGTGTGTGTGTGTGTGTGTGTGTGTGTGTGTGTGTGTGTGTGTGTGTGTGTGTGTGTGTGTGTGTGTGTGTGTGTGTGTGTGTGTGTGTGTGTGTGTGTGTTTGTTTGTGTGTGTGGTTTGGATTTTTAACGTAGCGTTAACATTTTTTTCAGTCATATCGCTACGATGTCTGCTGTGTGGCAGTTTATAGTGATGTCTAGCACTGGGGCATAATGCCGCAGGCATGTAGCATGATGTCACACCCAGTCACATTATCCTGATACCAGGCCGAACAGTCCTAACACTAACCTCTTATTGCAGTGCTCCAAGCGAGGCAGCTGTTAGTACCATTTGTATAAGTCTTTGGTATGAGTCGGCCGGGAATCGAACCCATGACATCCAGCATCGGATGCTCTAACCACTAGGCCACCGGAGCTGTCCACTATTGAATGTAAACTATATTGATATGAGATAAACACTACACCAGAAAACAACCAATATTGACATATACAACAGATCGTGTGGGTATTGGAAAGGTGAAGGAGCAGTGGAAATGTTTGCAAGCGCGGCAAAGGTGACTCATAGGGTTTCTGGATCATGGTTGGCCAAACAAGCTGTGGCAAATTTACCTGCATGTGCCAAGAAATATATTTCACGTACGTGGTTTGATGTTTAAATACCAAACTAGATTCATCAGGCTGATCTCTTATTTCTCGTGTACGGAGAAGCGACGCTTTTGTGCTCAATTGGAAATACGCGTAAAGCATTGTCGATGTTGCACAAGCAGATTCGAAGAAGACGAGCCCTTGATGTCAGAACATTCTGCAAGTGTCGCCGAGGCACTCAAATGCATTTATGAACACGGCCCATTAACATGGCCATGAGTATTAGAAATTTTTTTTCATAGTAAACGTTTTCTCGGAAATGTTATTGCACTGTTGACAAAGGACCGTGCGCGAATTTGTGTTCGATATGTTAATACACAGCGTGACCAAGAAATTGTGGAACGATTTAATTGTACACTTGCCGTTCGGTTATTTTGGACAAACGTACATTCAGAACTTGTTAACGAGATCCCTGAGTGCAGGCAAATATAGGATGCAAGGGTTAACCCCTCGAGTGCACGCACCTTCAAGCGATCACAGCAATGGGTAAAAAGATTTGCATTATTCATTCAAGTACTAAATAATGAAATTACAGGCGTAATTAGTTTAAAGCAAAGCGAATGCGATTCGACAAAAGGCTGTCACTGTTATTCAAAACATCACTTCACAGCCACTGCTGTTAGAGCTTTCGAAAACAATCTAGAGTATGAAAGGTGGCAACGTCATGCTACTGACTCAGTGTCGTCCGTCGACGTATTTGCTGTCTAGGAACGGATTGATACTCCAAGACAAGCTACACGTTACCGTTTTAAGCTACTAAGTTGGTTCACATGTGCGAACACAATTCGTATTTTACATAATATAAAGGTATACGTGAGTAACCTCTTACTTGAATATTGTTTTGAGTATTGCAAACGGACCATGTGAAAACCATTAAAATTTAAGTCCATTAGCGTTCATTGGCACCTTATTCATCTACAACGGTCAAATATGAACTGCATCTAACTTGACCTTTCTGATACAATGTATGCATAAAATAATTATGGCACATAGCAGATTATCTATGTTTCTACTGTAACATATATACATATGATATTGAGTGAACCCGATGAAATAAACAATGAAATTTTCTCATCAGCAAAATGGCGTATATTCGGAAAACCCAAAACAATTTGTCGTATTTCTGCATCTTCCATGTTCTTATGCCACCCCTTATGTCTCGTGACATAGAGTGGAATCAGTTGAAGTACATATTATCAGAAAATGCTATTTTGTTCTCCTTAACTTAATAAGGTAACTAATGTTAAAATGTCGCCGGTCAGTAGTGAAGTGGGATACTATACGGACAATAGGAAAATACATTTGTGCTCTACGGATAAGGGGAATTTAACATGGGGAAATTTAACATGGGTGGGACTGTAGACGGACAAGATTTATGCGGACAAAAGGTTGGGACTATATACGGACAATGGGAATGGAACAGGTGGGGTGACGTCACGGTACTGGCAACAATGTGGCAAGTGGCTGACCTGAATACGCGCGGCTACTCCAGGTAGGGGCAAACACAATAGAGAGAGACATATATAACATAACCATAGATTGATGAACATCAATCTATCAAACCTAAAATACAAAATCGATTAAACAAAGTTTAGGCAAGAGAATATTTCGGGGGTGGAGGGAGTTAAACATAAAATATACAATCAACTAAACTTTTTTAGGCAAGAAATAATAAATCTTTTCAAGGCATATGAACGTGGCCCTGGAAAGGGCCGTTGATTTTTATGTTAACACCAGTTCGTTAACATAGAGGGCATCTTCCGGATCTTCTTCTCTTTCTCAAACTTTGTATAACCTCTGGAACGTAGATGAGGACTCGCTTCAGACAGCCCTGTCTCTCCACATAGCATCTTCTTTTCTAAACAGTCGTATCGGTGATCCGGATAATGGTCCATGATGATTTAACATACATGAGTAAGTCAGTACGGAACAGCATCGACGATACGAGAGTAGAGGATTCAACGTTCGACCACATCTTGTGACGAGAACAGGTGAAGGGAATGAACTGAATCGCGTTTATTTATAGTGGAAGACCGGATCGAAACGGATTGAGATTGTTCACCAATCCCAAGATGCGTTACAAAATTCAGTCATTTCGCGGAGTCTGTCTTCCAATCCGATGAGAGCTACCTGTGACTTCACATTCCCTATATAGATGCACTAGCGTCTGTGCGCAGTGAATCGATTGTTGTTTGAAACATGACGGGAACTAGGAAGACAATGAATTGGGGTGCACCGGCCGTGGAGACGAGAAGCGATGGTATAGCGGCTACCAAAGTCAACACAGGGCTACTTCCTTAAGAGGTCGATTTTAATTGGGATTTAGTAGGTTTTCTCTCTTCGCAAGAATTTGTTCCGGTACTAGCAGCTTCACACCGTCTCCTTCTTTACCACATGTCGAGGATTTCAAACAGACAGAGAAAGAAGAATTGGAGAAACTTTTACAACAGCAGAAAGAAGTAGAACAAGCTTTTCTCCTTGACCAGCAACAGCGAAAGGAAGAGGCCTGAAGGAAATGACAGGATGAAAAAGAAGAAGCAGAGAAGAAACACGGTCTAGGAGAGAAGAACAGTAAAACTCAAACGGTAACGGAACTCTTGGACATTTTAGCAGAGTTAAAGAGTCTGAAACAAATGTATCAGACTTCTATATTACGACCCAAGAGAAAAAGACCTTCCCGAGCCAAACAGCCCAACCCTGTAACGACGCCGGAGTTACCATCCTTAGCGATTTCTACCCAATCTACGGGTAGATTTCTACGTGAGCAGGTCCAGAAGGTGGCCTTGGCCGTGGTAAAGACTTAAGGCAGTTAAATCTGATTGCTTCTCGTTGCTGAGATTGTTTTTGTTTTAATTAAAAACAAACGCCCAACGGTCCTTTTCAGGGCCACTCACTTCTTTCGAAAAGAGATAGTATTCCTTTTGCCTCAATCAATTAAAACTCAACATCCCTTTTTTAACCCTATGATGTACGTGTGTGAATGTGTGAGTGTATGCCCTTATTCTTAAAAATCAAAACCAAGAGACACGTACGTTTTTCTGTCTGGTCTATTCTGGTACACATTTCACAATTCAATTCACAATACAACACAACACTTTAAAACAGTTCATAGACTTCTTCTGTGCCTTTTTTTTTGTTCACTCTCTCTGGTTTCTGATTTTCTTCACTTCCACAGGTGTCTCCTCCTCTACTTCCTGACTTTTTTCTCGTCTTCTTTTCTTCTCTTTCTGGGTTTCTAGGGGTTCTTCCCTTGCCGAGGTTCCTCTTCTTCCTTCTCCTGCTCCTGTTGTTTCTTAGGACAATCTGAAGACCAATGTCCTTTCGCTTGACAATGATAACAGGTATCTTGACTTTTGTATCTTTTGACACCTGTCTTGCTTTTTTGACGGTCTGGACATTCTGTAGCCCAATGCCATTTCTTATGACAGATATAGCAAGTATCTTGACTTTTATCTCGAAAGGAGGGGGATTAGTCCGTCGGCTTGTCAGAAGAAAACTTTCTTATGACACCTCGCAAAGCTCTAATCAGAAGTTCGATCTGTGTGGGCTCTTTCATCGTGCTGGTCGGCTTGAGAGTGAAATGAATACTGAAAGAGAAGGCACTAGCCCTTTTTATATACACTGGTCTGACATGGATATAAAGGTATCCATGGCTTTTCAAATGTCATCATTTGACTTTTTGCAGTCAAGATGAAACGATCGCATCAATTTGTAAAGAAAGGAGAAGGAAGTAAGAGGCAGAAACGTGATTTATCGCCTCGCACAGTAGCTGAAGTCTTGGCTCAAATTCATGCCAGCGATTTTGAAGATGACATGAGCGAACCAGAATCCAGACCCAGAGGGTCTACACCAAACCAAAGTCCGTCATCACCAGTCAACCCTGAAAAGTACTACCACATTCGAATGACTGACAAACGCTCCTCTAGAAAATTTAGAACTATGGCCTACACGTACACGGTGAAGTTTAAAGATTTGAAGTCAGACGTACCGTCGGAGAAAGCAGAAGGGTTCATCACCGATGTGTGGGATTCTTTGTTAACCACACTGAAACAGCAATGTGAAGCCAAAGAAGACGATAGCTTGAGACTTTCCATTCATCACGACAGTCTGAAGTCCCCCGTTTGGATCGAGTTTAGCAGCCCAGCAGAATTGACACCTTCCAAAGTCATCGACAAGATTCAACACGTGCAGCAATCCAACGACAAGTTTCGCATCAACGACGGAAAAGCGACACTGTTCATGACGAACGTTTCTCTTCCCCAAGGGACAGGACATAAAAAGTTGCTATTGGTGGACGACCTTCCCAGCATCAAGCGCAGTATCGTTCAAATTAACAACACTGAAGACCAGATTTGTTTAGCCCGAGCCATCGTGGTGGGACAAACTTATGCACACAAGAACAACACGGCAGAATGTAAAAGAGCCTGGCAAATTATTCAAAACTCAAACCGAGCCAAACAACGAAGAGAAGCAGAAGTCCTGTTACAGCAATCGGCGATATCCAAAGACAGACCCTGTGGCATTCATGAAATGCAAACGTTGCAAGACGTCTTAGCTGCACGTTACACCTTGAAACTACATCCTCAAGAAGTGCGCGGACCTCTGTTGTTTCGAGGCAAAAATTTTAAAGACGGAAAATACATTCACGTCTATCATCACGATGAACATTTCGATGCCATTACCAGTATCACTGCATTCCTGGGATACGGTTATTACTGTGAAAAATGTGACTATGGCTATAACAATCGAGAGCAACACAAGCATTGAGGATCGAAATGTGAGGGATGTTTGGCTATTAGACCCTGGCTTGACGAAGGACAAGAACGAGTGCATTGCCCAGCTTGTCAACGCACGGTTGTCAGTCAGACCTGTTACCAACAACATCTAAAGACGCAAGGTTCACAGCAGAAATGTGCTTGTCAAGTATATAAAGCGGAGCAATCATCAGTCTGTCTACCCATCGTTGACCAGTCAACTTTGAAGATGGGTAGCAGAATTGCCAAACTTGTAGAACTTCAGATGTACCTGGAGTATGTCAGAGGCCTCCTGGACGATCTGGCGATGGAAACCATTGCTGAAGAAGCCAGGACAGAGGAGGAGAAGGAGGAGGAGAAGTTAAAGAAAGAAGAGGAGAAGGAAAAGAAGCGAGAGATCCTGTCTTACCTCAGACTAGGACCTGTGCAAGGTCAAGCCGAAGGATTAGGACACCTCCACAGCCAGTACGAGTTCGGCTACATCCAGACCGCCACCTCAACCACAGCCACAACAACAACAACAACAACAACAACAACAACAACATCCTCGACTCTAGCATAGAAGACAGAGGGAACAACAAGTGTTCACTATTCCACAAACAGAGGAGTGGGATAGTGAAGCCACTCAACCTCTCTCTGCACTCCCAAGAGAAAGATTGAAATGGGAGAAGGACTGGAGGAGACGTTGTGTCTGTTGGGCCAGACCTGGGAGATGTCACCATTAGCCAGGAGCATCTGAAGCTGAAAAAGATAAACAGCCTTTCTCAGGGCTAACCAGATCTGTAGAAAAGAGAAACTATTCAAGTTGCCAGTTTGTGTGAACGTAGAGTAGTGTGACTATAAACGCTCACTCGTTTATTGATGTGTGTGTGTGTGTGTGTGTGTGTGTGTGTGTGTGTGTGTGTGTGTGTGTGTGTGTGTGTGTGTGTTTTGCGTTCGCGTACGATTTTGTTGATAGTAGATATGGTATGTTTGTCTTCTCTTCCCGTTTGTGTGGATAGCATAATTGGTGTGTTACATGCGTTCGTGTCCGTTTGTGCGGATAGTAGATATGGTATGCTTCTTTTCTCGTCCCGTTTGTGTGGATAGTATAATGTGTGTGTGTTATATGCATTCGCGTACGTTTGTGTGGATAGTAGAGTGTGTGTTATTTCTTCTCTTCCCGTCTGAGTGGATTGTATAGCGTGTGTGTTATATGCGTTCGCGTCAGTTTGTGTGGATAGTAGATATGGTATGTTTTTCTTCTCTTCCCGTTTGTGTGTATAGTATAGTGTGTGTGTGTGTGTGTGTGTGTGTGTGTGTGTGTGTGTGTGTGTGTGTGTGTGTGTTATTTATACGTTCGCATTCGTTTGTGTGGATAGTAGAGAATGTGTTTTTTCTTCTCTTCCCGTCTGTGTGGAAAGCATAATGTGTGTGTTATATACATTCGCGTTCCTTTGTGTGGATAGCAGAGTGTGTGTGTGTGTGTGTGTTTTATGCATTCGCGTACATTTGTGTGCATAATATATAATATGTGAAGACAGTGTAACGGATGTTTTCCTTCACATCACGTATATACCGCGGAGCGGTTGTCAATCTGGCTGTCCCCACTTGTCCTTTTACAAATCAGAGCCATATGAATAAATACGTTACTAAAAAAAGGGCTCAAACATGGGATGGACGTCCTTGATATGTCGACCAGGGACCTGAGTATTCAGCAAAAACATCTGTCCCACCACCTAAACCAAAAACTCTTATTTAAAAAATATTTAAAAAAGTTCTTATACCGCTATCACCCCTCTCTTCTTTTGCTTCTAACTAACCTACTTGTACCACCTGCTCTAAACCAAAAGATGACGGTCACCCCAATAGAATTAGAGCGTCCGAACATCGGGACCATCAGGGCCCGCCTCTCAAGGCGTTCACATGATCAGATTAGGGGAGTACAATAGGGCCCCAAATAGACAATGTAAGGTCGTCAAAGTACCCAATCACCATTAGGCCTCGCTGCACAAGGCGGCAAAAACTACTTTAAGCCAAGTGATCGGTCCCAAATAACCAAAGGTCAAACACCCCACGACCGATTGGCCCCTAAAACAAGTACACCCAGTAAGACCCCAAAACTATCTCATATAAGGTGGTCTAAGCCCAGGACCATCAGGGCCAGTCACACAAGGTGTCAAAGACTGGTAACCAACTGGTCTGTCATCCGAAGGTTTCTATTAACACATAATTCCTCAGTTTAATAAAAACAGCACAGAGTTTATAAATTTTTAGTCCGTGCAGGAAGACCAATTTTAGATCTATACCCTGGAAACAACGGACACCTCCCTGCGGCTTGGCGCCCCTTTCCTCGTACGCCACCCTTTGGCTCGACCGGACATAAATAAACGTGCAATGCGCGCACCAATAATAACCTCGCCAATAACCAAAGCGTGAGTGAGTGATGGTACTATTCCCACTCACCCTATGCTAGAGCTAGACTATAAAACATGAGTGTGTGCTGGGATTGTCCCCATTCATGGAAGGCTTAACATTCAGGCAGCTTGGAACGTATTGTTCTGCTGCCTGACGGCAAAAATTAACAGCACTCTTTTATTACATTAACGCCTGGGGAATGTGGCACTGATACCATTCCTCAAGGAAAATTATCATCCTGCGGTGCAGGAATTAACAACTGGCACATGCACATATGTGCGCACGCCAGTATAATTTAAATAAGTAAGTAAAGTAAGTCTGGCTACCCATCGTTGACTAGTCAACACCTTGAAAAAATGAATTTGTTTAACAAATTGAAAGACAGTTGGTACTGGATGGTTGATACAGCCTACGTAGTGGAAAGACTTGAAAAAGAATGCAAATATCCAATTACAAAAGACTTTGTGGCCAGTCAAGTCACCAGCCTGAAAGTAGACAGGGATCTGGTGCAAGGTATGATGGAGGAGGAAGTAGAGAAATTAAGAGGCTTCATCGATCCTAAATATGTGAGAGTGGGGATATTGAAGGAGGCCCTTGATAATGTCATCCAAGTGAGGAGCTTCTTGCAAGATATAGCCAATTTAACCTAGTGGTCTTTTGTCCAATGGGGATTAGAGAAATTAAGGAAATCTGAAGACATGACGAGAAAAGTGATGAAAGAAGAGATAAAGAAAATTAAATACACCTGGACAAAAGAGAGAAAGGAGAAAGAAAACAGAAAGAGAAAAGAAGAGTTTGAAAGACTGAACAAGAACTGAATGAAAGTGCAAGAAAAATTTAGATCAACGGGACATCCTGACTGGGTGCCAGAGAAGGAAAAGAAGAAGAAGAAAGGAAATTATTGGAAAAGTGAAGAACTGGTGGAAGAACTGGTGTAAAATAGAGGAAGAACTCAAAAACCCTTTTCAGGGCCACTTTGATATGCCTTGAAAAGATTTATTCTTTCTTGCCTAAATTTTTTTTAGTTGATTGTATATTTTATGTTTAACTCCCAAAAACAATTATTCTCTTACCTAAAATTTGTTTAGTCGATTTTATATATTAGGTTTGATAGATTGATGTTCATCAATCTATGGTTATGTTATATATGTCGCTCTCTCTATTGTATTTGTCTTTACCTAGATTAGCCGCGCGTATCCAGGTCAGCCACTTCCTTGCCACATTGTTGCAAGTACCGTGACGTCACCCCACCTGTTCCATTCCCATTGTCCGTATATAGTCCCAACCTTTTGTCCGTATAAATCTTGTCCGTCTACAGTCCCACCCATGTTAAATTTCCCCATGTTAAATTCCCCTTGTCCGTAGAGGACAAAGCAGGGTCTAGGGTCTTGTAATGTATTTTCCATTGTCCGCATAGTATCCCACTTAACTATTCCGGTCATTTGTAATATTTTGCCTTTTTTGTAGCCGCGTTCTGGGACATTCTGAATACTGGATCGAGGGAGTTTACCACAGAAGAGGCGCATGAAGAAGTCGAACAACAACTACAACAATCCGCTTATGGTATTATTTCACTAACGGGGCATTAAAGGATATGGAATAATAATAATAATAATAATAATAATAATAATAATAATAATAATAATACAGTATATATTTCCCTAAAAATGATCATTTAAGATAGTATTTGTTGTTTAAGTTCGTTTATAACTATATTGCCATTCTATAAATTCAATATTTTGAACTCTGACGAACCAATTCAGCGTATGAAATAATAATTTGAGTCACACACACACACACACACACAAAAGCTATAAAAGTACCGAAATCAGAATTGAACAAATTTAAAATGTAATGTGTATCAGTATTATGATTCAAAGTTTCCCATTTGACGAATTACGCAAGTACGCAACCTTACAGTATCCTCAGCTAAAGACTATATTTCGGTCTCCAGCTGACAAAAAAAGATTTGAAACCGGTAGTAATACAAACAAGTATTTATTGAAGAAAGAGATTATATTGCAGTGCTGTGATTTTTAATCTATTTTAAATGCAAATATGTGTACAATTCTTTTTAAAAAGGGTGAGCATAATTTTAGCAAACAATTCATCTTCACCCCAAGATCCCATATTACATCAAGCTATCTTTAATAATGTGCCAGGGCCGATTTCTAAACTCCTCGTCGTATAGATCTAAAGAGCACGGATATTGCTAAATGTTGCGATGTCATAAAACAACAGTTTCACTCTACATGGACACTTGTTCTTTTATTTTTCTATTTAAAGGTATAAACAAGTTTTCTTTTCTTTTTCCTTCGGTGATTTAATATCATTCTTCTTCTGCTATTTCTTTCTGTCTTTCATTCTCATGTCATCTATCCATCCAAATATTTGAATTATAACTTAAAAAAAAAACCTGAATGGAATTTATTTTTTAATATTGACATTTCAAATGGTTGCTTATATTTGTCATTACCAGCTCATTATTGTTTATCTTTCTACTATTTCCTGCTTCTGATTAGTACAATTCTTCTGATCGTGACTATACGTGTGTGCATATGTATATGAGAGAGAAAGAGAGAGGAAGGGATGGCAAATCACTAAAAATGGCCGTATCGAGGAAAAATGGGGGGGGGACTGAGCTTTTGTGGGTCTATCTTTAATATCCTTGCATTTGTTCAGCTGCCATTTTTTGTAAGCTAGCATAGCTGTTCCACTTTTTTAAAATCACATTACAATCGGTCCGTTGACGACCTCATCACTGATAGAAACGTGTCCTTATCCTCGAGTAAAAATCCTCCTTTGAAACGTCTTTCTGACATTGGACTCGTTGTGCGTTGGTATGAGAGCGCGTGCGTGAGTTTGTATTTGTGTATGTGTGTGTGCGAGTGCGCGCGTTCGGCCGGATACACACACGCGATGATGTATATTAATTCTTCTTATGCATTACCTCAGTATTGATATACATATTAAACATTTTGGACCTCTTCACCCTAGATTTCACCGTGCAATTATTCTTCCAACATTATAATAAATGTAGTGTACCTCTTTTTAATGTTTAGTTACATGTTTACATGTTAACGCGAAGACAAGCGGTATCATAACAACTTGAAATTCAATCCCATATGCCATTGTCTATTTGAAGTACAAAGGTTCTTAAATATAAACTTCATAATGAGAAATTGCTATGGTGTATATTTATAATAGATCCTTCTTAATTTCCATGTAATTTAATATAACATTGACAGATTGGGAGAAATCAAAGACATAATATGGCACGATTACGAAATGAAATCTGGATCGGATACCTGATTATCACTAAAAATACATAAGCTTCAGGCATACGTAACAGGCATTTGTTTTTAAGAAATGACCAGATGTGTGATTGTGCTTTGGATTTTTAACGTAGCTTGAACAATTTTCCAGTATTTCGCTACGTTGTCTGCAATATGGCAGTTTAGAGTGATGTCTAGCACTGGGACATAATGCCACAGACATGTAGCATCATGTCCCACCCAGCCGCAATATCCTGACATCAGACCGATTAGTCCTAGCATTAAACTCGTAATGATGAGCGCTAAGCGAGGCAGTTGCTAATACCATTTTTATAACTCCTTGGTATGACTTGGTCGGAGTTCGAACCTGTGACCTCACACATTCGAGATCATTGGTAGGTTGAGCACTGGAGGCAATGCATTTGTATTAATCAGTTTAACTGTAATATTTTGTTTTTCATACCCTCCATTCCGAATACACATTTGATATAAAGTAAGAATCCAGTCTTCACAATAAGTATATCAGAAAGGATTTACTCGGTCGGTGACGTAATAAATCCGTACTATGTATATAGAAAGAGTGCCTCAATAGTTGCAATTGGTTATACTTTAAGATCAATCATCATAATATGGAATATTTTTCTTCGAATAGTTAATAACATAAACAAAGCTTTGCTCCCTAATGATGCAAGATGAAAACAGCATTGTTTGGAATAACAAGTATTAGTGCTTTGATGCTGATGCAACTGCTTGCAATATTATGTCCACGCAGGTGACGAAACACTACAGTAATTTTTGTTTTGGTTGGGTAAATTGGTAATTGCAAATTACACTGGTTGTATACAGCTCCTCTATATGAGCCAGTGATGCAACAGTCGTCTCTGACCTTGGAAACTTCAGTTCCATCAAAAGCTTCTTCAAAGACACATCCAGCAATGATCGGCTGAGGAAAGGTCACGAATGCTATTGTTAGTAGAGCTACTGCCATATCCATTTTGCTGTGTCTCCAAAAATTTGCAGAAAAACCTCAACCGATTCCTTACCACAATTCACCATTGATGACTTAATTTGAGAGCCACACCTAATAACTGAATAACAAAACACGCATGAGAATTGTTCAGAAACTTATAGGGTATTTGATTGAACATTGTTTGGGCTTTGCATGGACGATATACGGAACTTTCAACTTTGGTTGCAGTGACGTAAACATGAAAATATTTTAACCTGATTGTGGCATTATTTTCCACTGTGGATTTCACTAATTCCAACAGAGTAAAAGTCATGCTCAGTAGACACCTGTTTGGTGCTAAATACACGCATGCAAGGTCTGCGAGTATATATCTTACAATGATACTTGTCGTGTCTGTTAAGCAAGATGCTTTATCCATAACAAATGCTATAACGATTCTAAACGAATCGTATCCGTCAGCAACATCGAATCCATCTGGACAAAATGGTTGCCTCAACTACTGCATATCTGCCAAGAGTCCATGATAATCCTGTATTGGTGTATTCTTCCAAAGTCTGGATTATCTTTTCAATTCATTTGTCGACTTCATCATTTAGTTACGACTCAGAAGTATTCAAACACCGTGAATACAAGTGATTATAATTTTAAATCCATCTTTGTCTGATGAATTTTGATTATGTGTCATCTAATTGTCAATTAAGAACAGTATCTGCTTTAGCTCATCGTCATATTCGATAACGCTTGTCGAGCGTCTTTACCTGGTTTAAATGTGTGTGTGATAATTGCCATGTAATTTATAATTTTCTGCCATGTAATGATTCAAAGCGGCATCGTTTGAAACGTCAAAACTTTGAATCACCGTCTTTATTACAATGACTTCAGCCGTAAAAGAAGTTGGTTTAACGCATGAACTAAGCCGTAAACTCCTTCTAGAATGAGTCCTTGGTACACAGGATACATCTGTTGTTACAAGTCAGTTTGTACTTGTTTTCATAAAGTTGTTTAATTGTAATAATTCCTTTCGACAATATAATATTTTATGCAAGATCTCCTGTGTTTGCTACCAGTAAGTGTAATAATAGGACTTACTGACGGGAAGATAAAGATCATGTTCAAATTATCGTCCAATGCGATCATTGTTTTCTGATTCCTTGTAAGCAGCGTTGGTACAATTCACTTTGAAGAGAATGATTGTCCCAACGGAGCAGCCGTGTATCCCACGACCGTTTTCTCGACCCCAACCTACTACGTGATGTTGAGCATTAAAATAATATCCCGTAGGAATATTTTCACGGGGTAGCTGGCCAATTGAGGATTGTATTTTTGGACTCTTGATGATCACTTTATTGCATGTATTCTGGCATTTATTCTTTCAGGATGTCGAATATGAAATGTTTCGATGCGCGTTGATTGAGATCTAGAGTAACAGAAATGATTTCTGCCAACTCTACTTCCCAGTTAGTTTCCTAATCCAACCGAACGATCGCAAAACAGGTGAAAAACTTAGCTAGTCTTAGTTCTTTGGCTCTGGTTTCTGAGGAGTCACTCCTTGTGTGCATGTTTGTTTTGCAAAGTTAAATTTTCTATTTATGCTCCGATGACATAATACTCCACAAGAATGTGGCAGAAAAAGACGACTTTGGATACATTCCGTAAACTATATAAAGCACCTATTCTGTCTTGTACTTTTGTCTTTTTCTCGGTTTTTATTTTATTTTATCCTTTGAATTTAAACTGGCAGCACAACCACTACTACTCATTTTCTTTCGTCTGACTTTATTTTGGCCTTCTCAGCTTCGGCATTGTTATCCCATTTTAAAAGTGAACTAATGATGATGCCTCCAATAGATCCACTTCCACCATGATTCAAAATGATTTGTTTTTGAGATTCTAAGCTTACATCCGGCAGTTGTGACCACGCTACTTTACGTTTTTCAAAAAGGCTTTTTGTTTGAGGCGGTATGTGAACGATGCGTTTGTTGCAATTGACGAGCCATCAAAGCAAACCAAAGTAGCACTTCTTTAAGGCTAGCTTAATCTCAATACTTTTAACACGGCGGCTTGTTTTTAATAGGTTATGTCTTTACTGCACATACAGTTGGCTTGTGGAATCAGTTCTTGAAATTTTGAACTCTGTAAGCTTCTTACTTCTACGGAATTTTTTTGCAACACCGATGACAAAAGTTGTATCACAGTAAGCTTTTCATCCACGGAGTGTATTGTGTTTGTGATCGAGGAGGTATGATAACTAGTTTGTTCTCGGTCAAGAACCTTTCTCCATAGATAATGCGTATGCTCAAACACAATCACACATGAAACCCAAGCACGATGGTTGGGTTAGGTTTCGCTTGACTTCGTAAACATTCATTAATATCTGTTTACAAATGGGTATAGGTGTCCCTGAAAAAGATCTTTGGCGTTTGATTGAGTACCATTAAAATTACGGACATTCATATTTCCATGAAGAGAGTATGTGAATAGACAATGATACATACAGATGGTATTAGATAATGGGTCATGAGTGAGACGAATTTTGCAGAGATGAACAACGTGTTAACCCTCTTTGGTTAACAAACTGCAATTGCCTTTTCATGGTGACCTAGGTGTCTAGAGAGACATTTTACTCAAAAGCTTTGCCGATTTGTGTTCGTATGTTGGTATATGTTTCTGCAAATATGTGTCTGTTAAGCAGTTTACGTCGGATTCCACATATAGCACGCAATGCCCTTCTACACGTAGTTATACGGTCGTACTTTTAAGCTTCGTAGCCGCAATTACCTCAATAGCTGTAAATTGCTACAATCCGGAGTGTTTGAAGATGAAAATACTACCTGCATAATACACCCGACTATGGAAAGGTGAACATGAAACATATCATCAGTTATTTGATAGGAAAGATACAATATATCTGCTAATCCCGGGAACTGGATTGAGAAGATACAGAATATGTCTGCTCCAGAGTGTTTACTGAATAGAATTCAAAATACTTAGAATCCAGTGTGTTTGACGACGAAGATGCATTATAGTTGTTCTTCAATGGTGTTTCATGAATATACAACCTTAGTCAAATTGCAGTTTGTTTTTTTTTTTTTTTTGTTTTTTTGTTGTTTTTTTTACAGCGATACAGCATACTCGGGGACTTTAATGGTGAGTATATACCCTCACCAATATGGTAGGGTGTTTGATGGTGAGTTTATCAACATGCCTACTATTTCTATATGTTTATTTTTGGTAATTGATGGTTTTCCTGTTATTCAGTTGGTCCATATACACAGGTGATGATACGTCATCAGTTTACATCTGACACTGTCCTTGAAAATAAACCGCTCCGGTGGCCTAGTGGTTAGAGCGTCCGCCTCGGATGCGGGAGGTCGTGGGTTCGATCCCCAGTCGAGTCATACCAAAGACTTACAAAAATGGTACTAACATCTGCCTCGCTTGACGCTCAGCATTAAGAGGTTAGTGTTAGGACTGGTCGGCCTGGTGTCAGGATAATGTGACTGGGTGGGACATCATTCTACATGTCTGCGGCATGATGCCCCAGTGCTAGACATCACTATAAACTGCCACACTGCAGACATCGTAGCGATATGACTGGAAAATTGTTAAAGCTACGTTAAAAATCATAATCACATCACATCCTTGAAAATATCTAGGTAACTATGAGTAGTGACATCATTCGGTTGCAAGACACCTCTGATATATACTCTTTCCAGGGAAATCAATTGAGTTTAGGGATGCTAACTGACGTAAAAAACAAACGTCTGTTACACCACCTCGCCTATCTCGAGTGCCTTCTCTTTCGTGCACGTTTAAGTTTCTGAGTTTGAAAGGACTTGATAGATGACTCTGGCAAGGGCCGCATTACAGACGATCACGATGAGAAATCGTTTTGGTAACTGTCTTTAGAAACATACACCACGATTCTGGATCTTAATCCAGCTACAACGGTAAAGGTTTCACTTCCTCTGGTCATTGAGAATACTTGAGTTTCATTTTGTTCAGAGTTCGTCCCATGACGTTTTCCACTTAGATAAGGCTTTCACGCGGTACTGTTTATTTTCAATCTCTAGCATACATCAACTCTGTTTAAGAATAACTTGTCTTGCAACCAAATTTTCAAATACAAACGACCAGTCATTCTTAACCGTCCCCTTGCTTGATTTTCATTTGACAATCATAAAATGGAACATGGTGTGGACATTCATCTTGCGTCAACTCTGTGTCGTTTAATCGCTCCAAAGTGTTAGGATGCGATACCATTGAGGCATCCAGATATGAGTTTCGGGCGTATTTCCATACGGCAAGACCTTTTGAAGATAAGTTCGCTAAAGATAAGTGTAAGTGGTATCAGTGATTAATTTGTTCCTCAATTATAGATCCAACTCGCTGAACAACGAATGTATGCCTCTGTTCACGCAAGCTGTCGTCTTCCCTTGCATTGGTGTTATCCAGTCTGAGAACGTATATTCAGATCGATGTAATGCTTCGTTTGTCCTTAGAGTTCAAATACGATGCTAGATAAAGAGGTGAAAGAAAATAGAAGATTGATGGTTGTTGGCATGACAAATATATCGAGTTCTGACTTAAAACGTTCGGGAAATATAGGTCCATCATTATTTTCATTTTTCAGTTAGTAATCAAAAGCATCCAATTCTCTGACAACTCTTGTTTTTCTTTTCTTATTATTATTCTGAAGATGCTTAAGAGGTCTCGGTGCGTTTTGACATCTCTTTCTGCCTACTCCTTGGTAAACAACGCCTTACCAGCAGTATGAAGCGAGTTTAAAGAAGTGTCTCGGCTAGAGAAACGTTCTTGTCCAAGTTGTAGCGAGGACTTTTCCTGCTTTCATGAAGTGTTGTTTGATGGCAAAGATACAATATATCTAGTAATCTTGGGTATTGGATTAAGAAGATACAGAAAATTTTCATTTCAAAGGGTGTTTCCTGATTAGAATTCAACAAACCTGCAACCCAGAGTGTTTGATCATGAAGATGCATGACAGATGTTATTCAAAGGTGTTTGATGGTACATATAGAGCTTAAGAAAAACTGCATTATTTGTAATGGCGATACAGCATAATCGAGGACTTTTAATGTTGAGCATTTAACACTATTGTTTGGTGTTTGATGGTGAATATACCAACATACGTACTACGTTTATGTGTTTGGTGCCGAAGATAAAATATATTTAATACCCTATGTGTATGATAAAAAATATCCAACATACCTACATTATCTGGTGTTTTATGGTGCAGATACAACATACCTGCTGTACCCATGTTTCTAACTGTGAACATACAAATTAATATTCACCGGTGACTGATAAGACAAGTGATTACACAACGCAACTACTCTAACGTCGGCTATCAAGCAGTATAATTGATAGCATTGAACAACTGATAAACACAGTTTCCAAGAGAGAGAGAGAGACAGAGAGAGACAGAGAGAGAGAGAGAGAGAGAGAGAGAGAGAGAGAGAGAGAGAGAGAGAGAGAGAGAGCACAAACTTGAAACGAGTAATGTGCTTTGCACAGTAATTATTTTGAGTACCAGTTATAAACATTAATGCATTCTTGTAACTGTTTATCTCAGTGAGTATTTTCGTATTCATATATATTGAAATAACCAGAATGCAAATATTTTAGGACGCAAAAATTAAACTTTCTGACAGTGTTTTTATATTTTTTTTACCTAATCGACTGTGAATAACTCATTCAGAAATAATGAGCAGGTTGGCAAAACCATGTGTAGTGTATGTGCGTCCACAGTGTTAGTACTAGACGATTTATCTTTTGACCAATAATCTTTCCTATCCAGAAATATCACTTAGTGATAAAACTGAAAATCAAATCAATCACCACATCGCCATTTCAACCTATAAATGAGAATTCCGTATTGAAAATACAAACATCAATGAACTATCCGGAACATAAGGATTTCCAAAAACTAATCACGCTCAACGGAGTGATATGGGTAGATTTCCCGAAATAGTACAGAAGCTTAAGCTGGCGATATTAGTAGATATGGTGGTCGGACAGTAGCCCTGAGCTACAACATGCCAGCTCATAATATTATTTTAGCACTGTTTTAGAACGGAACTAATTATTAACAGTCCATAGCCCACAAATCTTTGTGTTATGTATCTTCAGCTCACTGAATAAACAAGCTCTAAAAAGTAATGCAGTGTTTTATCAGAGATTAAACTTTGACAGTGCTACCCGACGTGGCCAATATTGGATAAATCAAAAATAATCCCTCCAGCTGTTCAGGTAGATACTTTTGTGAATTTAAAGTTTGGATTTGTAATACCTTTTTATCAGCTTAAAATTATACTTTTAATTGTTTGTCTCAGTATTTTCATATTCCTATGTATCGATTAAAAGTACGTGGACATATTTAGGACAAAAAGTAAAGGTCATAAAGTGTTATTAGGTATATATGGATTATGTAACTGTATATATATATATATATATATATATATATATATATATATATATATATATATATATATATATATATATATATATATATATATATATATATATATATATATATATATATATATAGGTTCACTATCAGAAAATTTCTTTCCAGACCGAAATTCTGTTTTATTTTGAAATAAAATATATTAAATCCAATTATACCTAAAAAGACTGGTACTTACAGCTGCCTCGCTAGGCGGTCAGCATTAAGAGGTTAGTGTTAGGACTGGGCAGCCTGGTGACAGTATAATGTCACTGGGTGGGACATCTTGCTACATGTCTGCGGCATGATGTTCCAGGGCTAGACATCACTATAAACTACCACATTGCAGACATCGAAGCGATATGACTGAAAAATTGTTAAAGCTACGTTACAATTCCAAACCACACACACACAGATCCAATTACCATGCTAGTCAGTCATCAGAATACAGTGCATTTCATCGTGGGAATGAGCCTCTCGAATGTGCCTCTCGTTTTTAAAAAAACAAACGTCACTAAAAAAAGAAACATATCAATGCTATCACAAACACAAGAAATTTCAAAAACTATACAAGCTCAACTGATAGTCTGTTTTGATGGTAAGATGGTAGCTTTGAGTTCGAACGCTCATTCTTAATTTTACTTCAACTTTGTGTTTAGAAGGAAACTTAGCTATAGCTATACTATTTCAGTCCCAATATTCTTTCTTAGTTATTTTCAGTTGATTGAAAAACAAATACTAACTAGTAAGACAGTGGTCAAGCTGCAGCTTACTTGTAGAGGTTGGGTGATCCTCGATGTGGAGGACATTGGAGCATTCGAAAATTAACCCACCGCGTTGCAGGAAGATATTTCATTTGCCTATGAAGTCGACTTCTTACAGTTGCACAAACATTTGCTGTTCAACAATCAACTATATATATATATATTACAATTTACAATAAAAATTAAGTCTCTATTTTCAGACAAGTCGACATATACAAGTACATAGTCGACATATATATTTATAGGTATAGGTTTGTACTTGGGGTAGGATAAGCAGATGGTTAACATATTGATATATTGAAGATGCAAGGACAGAAGGATAGACATACCTCCTTTTGATCTAACTACAGCTTTGAAATTAACTATTTATACTTACCTATGTTAGTATTAATTCTACTATAATTTCAGGCTCGTGAGCGTACATAAACATTTTCATCCAATACGATTTCAAATGTTACCATATCTATATTAGGTTTTATTATACCATTTCAGTCTCATGAACATATTTAAATATTTTCATCAGATACCACTTCACATATTACCATGAAAGATACGACCTTAGATTAGAAAAAGCCTAAAGCTATTTTCACTAACTGTAATTAAAGTCTCATGGCGTTACTCAACATGATTTAAATAGATTTCACAAACAGTTTGGGTAAACAAAACGTAATACGTGGCTGGAACAAGCTAGCCCTCAATTACATAACTAAGTCCAACGAGACGAATATATAAGCTCCATTCTAATAGTTTAAGTCAAACAATACTTCCAAAATTGCCAGCCCGTCTTTGAGTTGACAATGAAGAATAATATATTTATTTTTGTTCTCTCGCTCTCAGCATATTTTCCAAAGGGTACGTATTGATCTACATATTTATGTACCTATCTCTCTCAGTCTGTGCCTCTGTGTCTGTCTGTCTGTCTTGGTCTCTGTGTGCCTCTCATTATATATATATATATATATATATATATATATATATATATATATATATATATATATATATATATATATATATATATATATATATACATATATATATATATATATATATATATATATATATATATATATATATATATATATATAATGTATTGGGTCTTATTTTCCTTTCTTTAAAATATAATTTTAGAATCTCACCTATTTAAGAGTTGCACTTAACATTGAGATTGATTGCAAGTTAAGACAAAAACTATCCTGTGCAGTGATTTGTCCGAGGTTGTTAAAATTGCGGTTTAAGCGTTATATGTACTAAGTGTTAGTTAATTTCAATTTAATCATAAAACTGAATCTGAAAAAGTGACAGAATCGTATATAGCTCCACATCCTGAGAAATGATTTGAAGCCACATTATAATCTAAAACAAGCATATGGAATGAGCTATCAGATCGCAATTGTTTGCAATTTACAGAATTTGCGAGATTCAAAATATGCGGACTCGAAATTAACGACAAATCTTCAAATTGAATCTTCCATTTCATAATTCCTAATGCAGGATAATTTTCTTATTCATTAGCATTTTAATAATATATACCTTTTATTTTCTAGAGCATTCTATTTTAAAACATGAAAAGAGCAAACACAATGACTTTATTGACAACACTATCCTTGCCACTTGTCATTATGTACTTAGAAGCGTATGCGTGCTATTAATGATGACTGAATGAATAATAATAATACTTTAATTGCACTCTTGTGAGCGAAATGACATCAGCAGCAATATTAGTATTATAAGTTAGTTGTTTTCATCGGCATCACCATATAGAAATTAGTAGTAACCTATGCTAAAGTCGTTAAAAATAATATTACTTGCTGATATACCATAAAATGGTCTCTGGTTTGTGCTGTAATGCATTCTAAGTAAAGCGTCTTTGCTATCTGGCCATAAACTATAGGCTTCTTATTCCTGGTCATTGGAGCAATTCCTTTATCAAACTCTTATACTTTTGTCATACCTTTCTTGCTAGTAGTCCACAATCCCATAATACCCAAATGGATGTGAACAGAACTTTTGAGCTTTAGATTAGCCCGGCTTTCAATTCAGCATGTTGTTTTGACCACTAACACAATCGTTTTGTAAGCAGAGGAGTCAACATTTGCATTTAGTTGCAAAGCTGTTTCGTTCTTCAAATCATACCACTCATCTGGATAAGTACACTTACTGAAGTTAGTACGATGTTCTTAAGTGCATCTTGGAGTCTTTTTTACAGAGTTCAATATGTTCTCTTTCATATTTTCTATGAAGGTGTATTTCTGCAACGACTTTTTTTTCTCTTCTCAAAACCTGATGGCATTCATTATTTCTATGTAAAAGTACTTATAAAATACGCATTTACGAAAGAGATAACAAAGTGTATATGTCGTTTCCATAGCAAAACACCAAATAATATATCAGAGTAATAAACATATATTGAACTATTACGAACAAATCAATATATGATCTTGATTGTGCAAAATGTGATTATTTTAAAGATGTATTCAGTTAGTTAAGTGTACATATAT
>JAECUM010021026.1:0-10154 GCA_016617855.1 Megalonaias nervosa
TGTATGACTGACGTTACCTGTGACGTATGAAAGAGAATGTATCGCCGTTATCGTTTCAAACAAATTTGACTCAAAAGCTGACCGTATGCAGGGCAATAGCTGCTCAAAAATTCTGTCCTAATAAAAGCACTAAATACACAGTAAATAAACCATGCCTTTTTACATTTGATTTACTGTGCGTATTCCTTGTGGTAAAACATTCATGCCACTCACAAGTTCAGAAAGTTGTTTTCGCACATGCTACAGCTGTTGCTTTGGCTAATAAATATAAATATGTACGACAGGGCATTCGGGGTGGATCACAGTGAACTTGTATTGCTTTTATAAAAGAATAGGGCCTTTAATAGGTCTGGAATGTGTTTTGTGAAAACTTGTGTGAGATTGTACTTATTGCCATAATTATGGATTTGTCATATAAGATCGACCCACAATCCGCTGCAGTCCATTCCGGTATCTTGTAGGAGATCATACCATCCCGATATTCTTATTCCTGTGGGTATTATTAGTATAGGAAAATTGTGTTTTTGCACTGACATTATCAACAGTTTTGTTTGGAAGAAGAAGAAGAAGAAGAAGAAGAAGAAGAAGAAGAAGAAAGGGACAAGAAGAAGAGCAGGTCAAAAGTGGAAAAGGTATGGGCTGTTCCTTCGAAAAGATCATCATTGATGATGATGATAATGATGATGATGATAATGAAAACAGCCATAATAATGTTTTAAACAAGAAAGAATACTTGCAGCTTATAAAATTATTTAGCTTTGTAAAATTTGATTCTGTCATCAGACTCCGAAATATTAAGCATTTAAAAAAGACCTTGATTATCATTCAAAGTTGTGAATGATGAAACAAAGCATGTCTCTGTGCAGAACACACCTTCAGAATGCAATATTTTGAATAAATGGAAAATTTTTCATGTTATACCAAAATTTCAATACTGTGTTTATCACTGTATGACACAATTCACATTACATGTAATACATTTTGAATATTTTTGTGAACACTTGAACTGTCGAAGTTCTAAAACAATCTCTATCAGTTGATTCGTTCGAAAAAGTATGTGGTATTTTCAGTTGTTGCATATTTAGTGTATATTGCCTCTAGGTCTTAAAATATGAAACAGAAAGAAAGTGAAACCCACAATTCAAGTAAAATCAACGAGCAATTTATTTCCCAAGAATGCAAATTCAAAATTCAACAGATGCTTACAATATTGTGAATTAAAATCCAAATAATCCTAAATGTCATATCAAAAGTAAAAATTATATAATGTTCCGAATGAATTTAAATAGTCTTGAATGTGCTGATAGAATAAACTCACGCCATCCAGAATGCATTTAAATGAGTTAACAAAAGTCAAAGAGATTTATTACTCCAAAGTCAGTAAGCATTTTAATGTTCCATTTCAGTCGAATTATGTGATTTCAAAAACAAACTCTGCAAACTCTGATAACATTTTGATTCACACATAATTCCTTAGAACAGGAAAGAATTATTTTGTTGATCAAGTCCATTTTTATACATATTTTCGCTTGACCTACAACGTAATAGAGTGCTAAGCACAACATCGGAAAAGTTAGTGTAATTATGCACAAAACGTATCATGAACTCAAATGATATATAAACATTTTCTTTACAACTTGCAATTATGGACAAACGTTAAGCTCACAATGTAAATTAAGTATCATAACATGTCTGATACCCTGTGCGACCGATCTGTTTGAGTTTAAGAAACAAGTTTTATGGTGTATTGTTTATGCCGTTCTTCCTATTCTCTATTATCTCTCCTTCATTTTCATTCGCTAAACTTTAATGTGCCAATAAGCCTCCGTGATCCTAAGAAAATTAAATTTTCTAATTCTATCAGAAACAAATGCTGACATATTTGAAAACGTAGCCATGGTGATAGAAGTTCGTAGTCTGGATTAATATGTACAATTATTCTATTATTTACAACATACTATTACAAAAAATGGCAATATGAAAATAAAATTACAGGTAATGTTTACTCCACTGAGTCTTTCTTTGCTTTCGGTTCCAAATGTCCCTTTAGCGCCTCTTGAAAAAAATCGAGTGCCCAATGCAGTTTAGAAAGAATAAAGAAAGAAGGAAATGAATGAATAATATTGTTTCTAAAATATCTAAATATTTACCAGGGACGTTTTTAGTATAATAATGGAAGAAATGATAGAGCGCACCGTAGAAAATGCGGTTCTAATTGTTCACGCGTATCGATACGTAGTCAGCTACTGTACAACAGGGGAGAAACGACAACGTTACCTAGACAGTACAATTCAAGAATTAGTATTTAGTGATTACCGCAACCGTGTTCCCATAAGTTACTATGAAAAAAAATTGTCATAAGAAATACTCAATCAGTAGAAATTTCTTCTTGGAGAAAACCTACGCTCGGATTGCATTTCCAGTTTCAAGTTGCTCAAATGGAGCATTTTGTCCTCAATTTGCCTTATCAGCCCTTGTTCAAGGGTCGTATTTTGGCATGACAAAGAATAAATTTATAAGCATACTTAATGCCGAAGAGTGTTGTTTGTATATGGAATAATACAATGAGACAAATAGTCTTGAAATTTCCAAGTAATTATTTTTCCCATAAAAACAGGGACAGGAAATGGCCTTCATTCAATATAGTCGTTTCCCCGATTAAAATAAAATAAATAAATAATAAAAGACAGATTAAAGCCACGTGACAATGTAATGCTCACGATACGGTTGAAGGGAGACAACTAGTCTCCAACTGGTAATAATTTTGTCACTTATGTAGCAATGATAGCGGTTCGAATTTATATAACAGATAGATACAGAAAGGATACATTCCTATAATTTTACTGAAAGCAAATTAAACAGTTATCTCTTGTGCATTTTTTCAGTCTCGTATTAATAGAAATCATTACACACCTTTTGTGTCAAAACATGAATTATTCCTTAGATTGAGAACCGTGAGACCATGTTTACATAGTAGTAAAGGAAAATAGGACTTCTAGATTTTAATGACCTTTGACCCCCCACCAACTCCTTCATCAGAACATATTTGTAACGAACCTGTATCTTAACTTGAAACAGGTTAGAAAATATACTTGTCAGGAGAAGGCCCTCTCTCCCACTCCAGAACGGTCTAACAGTGTTTCCTCCGACCATACATGTATTAACCAGGTTTTCTAGATTTTAGACCCCTTCCCCTGTAAAACACCCTCCCCCATTTCAGATATATTCTATAACAGACTATCTTTCGAACTATACATGTTCTCTGCCTAGACAGAGACTGCAGTGTTGCGATCGATAAATGTACATTGTTCTCTGTCTAAAAATAGACTGCGGTGTTTATGAATGACCGGAACTGCGTCATAAGAATGTTCCGGAAGGATGATGAAATGCTGTGCAATTTCCGGAAGGATGATGAAATATTGTGCAATAAGAACCTTCTGGAGAATCAGCCGGGCTATATAAAGCCGCCCAAATGTTTAGTCTGCAGAGATGCGCTTCGCTGGGAGGATTAAAAGGTAGGTGAAAATTTTTCTTGAAAATTTAGGTTCTTCATTTTCAAAGGTCTTAAAGAACTTGTTCGCCAATAATTAATATTTCTACAGTAGCTACCAGAAATAATTTGTCATCATGTTTATACAAATTTAACTTTCCCACTTCCTTTTCGATGGTATCCAAATAACTCTCTCATTGTTACCCTGTTGACATAATACTTATAACCTTTTGCAAAAACCTTCGACCGGTTTAGGTCAATATTTATTTTGGTATATTTTTCCTGGCTGATTGGATTATGAAGATTAATATATTTTTGTCCAAGATTTCTCTCAACTTCTCAAGATAATCAAAATATTTGCTGTCATCTGATTTAATAAGCGAGAGTTTTATTCTGTCAAATTTATTTAAACAAATACCTGAAATTTCATCATTAAATTCAAACCGTAGTGGTTGGCCGTTAATCATCAACACCTTAACCTTGCTATTAACTCCATCGGCTAATGTTAAATTTTCAAACATTATTTCTAAAGTTTAGACAAAAAATGTCCAATAGCTAATGTATTAACCCCGTCCTCGCAATAGCGTTTGTCACCTAAATTACTTAGTCCACGTTTTATAATTGTATCTGTTTCAAGTTTGTGATGATTTGATCTAATAACATTTGTTTTAATAAAGCTGACATTATTGTTTAGTGCTGCATTAAAATCATCAAATTTCATAAATTTTTTTACATACCCACGAGGAATACCTTTTGCTTTTTTTTGTCAGTTTATTATCATTTAAAATTACGGCGTACATTTTACTTCTTAGTCCGACAAATTCCTTAACTGGCACAAACATAAATTGGTCCTTAAATTTGCCAATAACTTTCTTGTTAGCTGGATCATGAAATCCACTACTTGCTGGATAATCCGATAAATCAAATAGGTCACGGTGGTCATAAATATCCTGATAGACATCCTCACATTTTATATCATAAACCAGCGAATCTGTATCGGTAAACAATAAGTTTGAATCTGGCCAGACTCTCTTAACAAATCCGTAGTGAAAATCGTACATCAACCACTTTGATATGTCTAATACCGACGCACCAACGTAAATAGACTTACTTAACTTTAAATTTGTCTTTTGGTCGCTGTATTGCAACAAGATTTTCATTAAATATTTTCCTACTGACAAAACCGTCATCGTTAACTAATTTATTCCTGCGATTTATGTCGTTTACAATCTCAATATTTATGTGTTTTCGAATAGTCTCCATCGTCTTGCCAAATACGGAATTGTTCATAAGTTCAAAGAAGTTCTTCTCAAATTCAGTTCTAGAAGTTGCGCGACGTTTGGTATTTAAATCAATATAATCTGCCATCCAACGAGATTGTTTGAATTTTAACACGCGATTAACTTTCCTTAAGACTAAGCCGTGGTCGACTGCTTGTTTTAGGTTTCTATAGCGCAAAACGTAATTCCGTTTACTGAGTAAATTTGGAACTAGCTTATTAACAATCGAATTTTTTGCTGTTGTCGCTGCCTGTTGTTCAGGTGATAATAAACTATAGTCTATTACTATCGACTCTGCACAAAACCTATAATCGTTATGTAGGTTGTGCAGTGACTCAGGATAATCGAGATCTACTTCAACAAAATAACTGACATCGGAAAAATCATTATTAATTTTACTGGGAAGATTTTTTTCTGTTTCGCTAAGAAATTGATCTGGAGTTATCCAATGAAATCCACTGCACGGCATCGGCTCTGACATTGGCCAATCATACAAATTATTAGTATCCAGATAAATAATATAATTTGACGGTCAATTTTTATTGTAATTTACCAGACATTTATTATTAGCTACTGCATATTTTTTTGTTATGACGCTAATTCCGCCTCTGATACCTTTTTCAATAAAATTAAACATATCAACATATGTCAAGAGATCCAGTTCTATCTTGCTTATTTTTAGCAGAGCATCCCAAGATAGTCCTGGTGCAGAATAATACCAGCAGGGGTCTAATCCATAATTTTCATGACTAACTCGACGAAAACTCTCGAAAACATCAGCTAACGATAACACATCTGTTTTCAAATATAAATCATGATAATCACCAAATGTCCTGCATCCGAATTTATTCTAAATATCTTATGCATATTTGTACTCGTCGTCTGAAATACCTTCGCCTTTCAGCTGTGAATAAAACTTGTTTTTGCCAGGCAGAGAAGTTTCATCAAATCTGCTCCAGTCGTCTAGGTATTCATAAGGAAAGACACCTTTTTTTGTCAGATCGACGTAGTTTTCACCAAAACAACTTTTTAGATTATTGAAATTGTTATAACCTTTTACAAGTTCATCTAGCGGAGCTGCCATAAATTGAAGACTGTCAATAAAACGTAATTTGCCAAGCGTAACTGACATATTTTTCAAAATTATTTGGTATACATTTTACTACATTGTCGAGTTTTAGCTTAGATTTAATTTCCTCATCGCCAAAAGCTTCTACAATGATATGACTATCATAACCACGAAAATTATGTAAAACTACAGGAATAAATTTTGGTGCATGAAATTTTAGATTGCAATTGTTATGAGCTGCTCCTCGATACTTGCCAGTTAGATGACAGTGATCTCGCACTTTATCATGGACTCCGTTAGAGTCTACTAACAACTTTTCGCAGATATGACAATGAGCTGCATTATCAAAATCAAGTTGTTGTTTGGATGTTATTTTCATTGGGGTTGTTTTGAAATTCGATATTTTATTAACATCATCTATTAAATTTTTTAATAACCACACAGCCGGATCTCTGCCACGATATAACTTTACTGGACTCGAAAAATTATCATTAGCACAACAAACTACTTTGTAGGAAACCCCGCAAGAAACATGTTGTGGTATTTTTCTTGTACTCGATTTATTTGGATCATTTTCTGCACCTGCCACAGGAACAAGTAGACACTCAAAATCTGCATAAATAACAAATGGGATACTTAGCTTATGATTATAATTTTTAAATTTTAATACTTTTTCTTTCTCTGTTGGCATTGTTATTCTTTGAACATTAACACAATATTTAACATGCTCTTGTAAAGTTTCAGGTTTAGAAAACCCTTGTAAACATCTGTAACAAAAATATTTTTTCCACGATACTTATTATACTATCTGCCAACTAACCCGTTAAAGTTTTTTATACAGCAATAATGTCCTTTATAAAATAACAAATTTATTGTCAACTGCGTAGCATTTTCTGAAATATATCTCGGGTAAACATTTTCTCGCTCATCTAGTCCAAAAACATTTACTGAAATATTGTCTTGTTTTTCAAACTTTGGTATCTGATTTTCTGCCACTGGAAAAGTTATTCCGTTAAAATCCAACTCGTTTCTGTACGGCAAATATTTTTCAACTTGGTTAGAGTTAGAATTTTGAGGATGTCTTGCAGACAAAATTGCCCAACGGAAACACTCGTTGTCGCTGTTTTTGATATTCATATAACATTTTTTGTTTTTAATTTTTTGAGGGAGATCAACGTAAGAACTGCCGCGAGGTACGTTATATTTTGCTGTGTGAAATAAAACCTCCGTAATTGTCTCAAATTTCCAACCTGATCCTGATGAAGTAAATTCCACAAGCTTTTTCTAAATTTCTTGGTGTATTTCACTGGCAACTGTGGCAATATTTGTTCCAGTTAATTTTTTTCGTGATTTAGCTGTTAAATATGGCTCGGCAATTTCGCTGTCGAAATTTGCATTTCCAAAAATTATATCAAGTACATCTTTTTCGATTGCACGTAACTTTGATAAAATTACATGATATTGCACTATTAACTTGATACTTTTGTGAACTGCAAGTTCTTGAACTGTAACAGGTTGTAAAAGATGAAATAAATTTGTGGAGTTAAAATTTGCTAAAACATTTTGATTATCAAATTTATAACTTTTATCATAGCCAGAAAATGCCGCAGCAATTTTTTCAACATTTTCGGATAGGCTCTTCTTGGCAATATCTCGCAATTTTAACATTATATATAATATTTTTATATTCAATTGGTTTTCTGTTTATTTTTCAATTAGAAATATAATTTCTTACAGGTATAATGTCAGAAAATATAACAGCAGAGGAACAGGAAGAATATCACGTTCACCCAGAGTACAACTTATATGCAGGAAACGCACTTGGTTCGGTTATTCATATCAGGTACGGACGACCTTTTGGTAAAGCAACTCCAGCTGGAATGATAATAAATGTGAAAGGAGATAATACAGATAGAATTAAAATGTTTAGAAAAGATTTTATTTGCACGTTATTTTGTGGAGATATACCAGAAGGACAGTGAGTTTACAGAGTAAACGGCGCAGTTAATGATGATAATATTGAAAATTTGTCTTTACAGGACTAATTTCAGTCTCATCCAGTATTTTATTTATATGAAGCATCTGACAAGGGAATTATACGAAATAGAAAAACAAAAAAGGTTGCTGGTTTTATGCAAAATAGCGGATATTTGATGGTAACTGTTAGAGGAGCAAAAACAGAATTCCTCCAACTAATTTTCTTCTGTAATTTTTTTTTCTCTTTCATTATATCAAGGGGTTGTATAATTTTATTGCCAATTACGAAGTGATCGCGCGTAGGTGTAGGTAATAAGTAACAACTTCATTTTTCAAATCCAACTGCCGTCCAGATTGATTTGTCAATTGCATATTTATTTGTGTTATCTGATTTTCAACATTTAGCGGAGAATAAATAACTTGCCGCGGATTAATTTGCATAGGTGAGCCCGGTGGAACGTTCGGCGAAAAACTATAGATAGTCTGTCCTTTACTGCCCTGGGCTGAGTAAGATCCAGATGCAACAGAACGATTTATTAGCATTGTTTTTACGTCAGTAATATTTACTGGCAGTTCGCCGTCATACGTCCTGGTTTGACCAGGAGCAGCAGCATAAGCTGAATGAGAAAATCCTATTAATGATGCAACGGACGTTGATGGTGTAAAATCGATTAATATACCATCTTTTAGCGTCATTCTAGCTCTTAATGTATTATAGTTTGGTGTTAGCTCAAATTTGTCAGCTGCAACATTATTTTTTGGTAGCTTTAGAAAGTTCATTGAAAGAGTATAAGCCATATTCTTTAATATTACTTAATTTTTCAATGAGATTATCGTATTCACTTTGTGTCCATTGATCAATGCTATTAACATCTTCAGTATCATAATCTTTATCCAGCGGCAAAGCCCCGGGTTCTGACTCCATCCCAGCGGAAGTCTACGCAGCTGGTGGTCTCCGACTGACGCAGAAGCTTACTGACCTCTTCCAGTCTATGTGTAACCAGGAGAAGATTCCGCAGGAGTTCAAAGACACCTCTATTGTCCACCTCTACAAGCGGAAGGGGAACCGGCAAGCATGCGACAACCACCGTGGCATCTCCCTATTATCCATCGCAGGGAAGATACTGGTCAGAATTCTGCTAAATCGACTGACCGTCCACTTGGAGCAAGGCTTACTACCACAGAGTCAGTGCGGCTTCAGGCAGGATCGAAGCACCGTGGACATGATCTTCGCAACCAGGCAACTCCAGGAGAAATGCCAAGAGCAGAACGTCAGCCTTTACACCACTTTTGTGGACCTCACAAAGGCTTTTGACACTGTGAGTCGTGAAGGACAGTGGAGGATCATGGCAAAGTTCGGATGCCCTGAGAAGTTCATCACCATGGTCAGACTGTTCCACGATGGCATGCTCGCCAGAGTACAGGATGATGGAAAGTTCTCCCTGCCCTTCCCAGTGACAAACAGTGTCAAGCAGGGCTGCGTTCTTGCCCCGACCCTGTTCAGCATGATGTTCACAGTGATGATGACCGATGCTTTCCGTGAGGGTGACATTGGCATCGATATCCGGTTCAGGACTGATGGGAACATATTCAACCTGAGAAGACTGCAGGCTAAGACCAAAGTCCAGGAAGACACCCTCCGCGACTTCCTATTTGCTGACGACTGCGCTTTGAATGCTGGTACTCAGTCTGACATGCAAGAAAGTATGGATCGATTCTCCAAAGCCTGCACAGACTTCGGACTCACAATAAGTACGAAGAGGACCGAAATCATGTACCAGCCTGCACCCTCAGTCCCCTACACCGAACCCAGCATTACCGTGGCCAGAAGCTCGCTGTTGCTGACAAATTCATCTACCTTGGCAGCACCTTGTCGCGCACAGTCTCCATGGATGAAGAGGTCACTCTCAGGATTGCTAGTGCAAGTGCAGCCTTCGGCAGACTTCACAATACCGTGTGGAACAGAAGAGGACGCAGCCTGCCAACCAAGCTCAAGGTGTACCGCGCAGTAGTACTGCCCTCCCTCTTGTACGCCTGTGAGACATGGACGGTGTACAGTCGCCATGCAAAACAGCTGAACTCCTTCCACATGCGCTGCCTCAGAAAACTGCTCCACATCAAATGGCAGGACAAGACTCCTGACACAGAAGTCCTCCAGAGAGCAGAGATGACAAGCGTCTATGCCATGCTCAGAAGGTCACAACTCCGCTGGGCTGATCATGTCTGCTGTATGCCTGATGAGCGCCTCCCAAAGAGACTGTTCTATGGGGAACTCGCTGAAGGCAAGCGTTCCCGAGGAGGCCAAAAGAAACGGTTCAAGGACACGCTCAAAACCTCC
>JAECUM010021027.1:0-32892 GCA_016617855.1 Megalonaias nervosa
CTGCATCCTTTAAATTGCATCCGGTAATTGTTATGACTTTAATATTTTAATTACAAATCATTCAACGCATTGACGAAATGCTAAGTAATATGGAACTCATAGTATACCCCTTTCAAACGTTCTTATGAACGGTAGTTTAAAATTTCTTCCGGATTTATGATGGGGATCGAAAGCGGTTTATTGTCTTTTATACATCTGAACACAGCACATATTAACTTAAAATGTATATCACATCAGCCTTATCTAGTGAATAAAATCACAAATTAAGAAAAAAGAATCTCAAATGAGCCACATCTAAACAATTCATAAACATTTTTAGGGCAATTGGAATTCATATTTGGCGGCTAACATAAATATTATCCAAACTTTAAATTTATCTGGAGAACGTGGATAATGTACAACAATCCACAAAATAGCTATATAACTCTATAACTAACAAACAACGTCCCTAAAGTTGCTATATATAACTAACAAACAACGTCCCTAAAATATCTATATAACTCTATAACTAACAAACAACGTTCCTAAAATTGCTATATATAACTAACAAACAACGATCTCTAAAATAGCTATATAACTCTATAACTAACAAACAACGTCCCTAAAATTGCTATATATAACTAACAAACAACGTCCCTAAAATAGCTATATATAACTAACAAACAACGTCCCTAAAATTGCTATATATAACTAACAAACAACGTCCCTAAAATAGCTATATATAACTAACAAACAACGTCCCTAAAATTGCTATATATAACTAACAAACAACGATCTCTAAAATAGCTACATATAACTCTATAACTAACAAACAACGTCCCTAAAATTGCTATATATAACTAACAAACAACGTCCCTAAAATTGCTATATATAACTAACAAACAACGTCCCTAAAATAGCTATATAACTCTATAACTAACAGACAACGTCCCTAAAATTGCTATATATAACTAACAAACAACGATCTCTAAAATAGCTACATATAACTCTATAACTAACAAACAACGATCTCTAAAATAGCCATATAACTCTATAACTAACAAATATCTGTGTTTTCATACATCGTACAACAAATCTTTATTAACCATCTCTTATCCGATATGCAGTTTTTATTTCCCGTTTTTTTTTTGTGGGGCTCAAGTCTCGAAACATAATGATCAAGTTTTTAAAAAAAGGATGGAATAGTAAATATTGGTAATTATTTGGCAAGAGAGAATGGTGTAGAAAACATGTCAATATCTTTGCCATGAAGTGGAGGGTTATTAAGTGTATAACAAACAAGAACTGAAGAGCTACAAGTTCGGACGCCAATCATTTATGTTATATGATCTAATGTAATATGAAAGGTAACAAGTATCTTTCTGTCCATTTATTACAGGTAACAGGTCGCTAAACAGGTAAATTAAATTTTACACATAGTAGGCCGGCGGAATGATTTTAACTATAATCATTGCTGTGTGTGATGCATTTACACAATTTGAACTTATTTCAAACTAACTTTATAGAATACGCGACTAGAATGTTTCGATCTTAACGTTTTGTTAAATTACTATTGCAGTAACCTAGATGACACCCATTTATTTCATTCTTGGATGTGAAGTGTGCAAACAACAATCGAGGATGCGGGCTATCAAAATGGCTGAAATACATTTTAAGTGAATGGTATGTGTATAGAGTAGGAACGCAAATATTCATCTAGTATTGTTGTAATATAAGATCAAGCATAAAGTCTTTTTAAAAAATTGTTTTCCCTATCCACTACTAATAGTATCACAATTGCAGTTTTAGAGTTCGGTTACTAATCTGGATCAAAGCCTTCTATATCACATCACTTTAATAAGTTTTACCCTCGCATCACCAACGAGTGTATTAATTACGTGTGCTGTGACTAAAATGTTAGGCAGTAAAAATAATTTTATGACTAGCTCAAACCACTTTGCAACGCAAAATCGGCTAGCGGAATAGATTTGACAAACTTGGCAATAGTAAATGGTTAGTAAATGGTTTTATAAACTGGCTAGCGAAAACGATTTTGCGCAGTAAAATCGGCTAGTGTTAACAGTGAACCTGGTGTGAGAGAATCCCCCAAGCGGCACCTAGAGGAGAAGTTACCACAAGGTACATCGGTTAGGTCATTACACTTTTACAGCTAGCAGAAATTAATTTTATTCATCGTGAGTATACTGCATATAATATATTTTGCGGAAATGTTCCTTTTTGAGAATACACCAAAAACACTAGTACAGGAATATGAGTATCTATACCAAAAACACTAGTACAGGAATATGAGTATCTACGCCAAAAACACTAGTACAGGAATATGAGTATCTACACCAAAAACACTAGTACAGGAATATGAGTATCTACACCAAAAACACTAGTACAGGAATATGAGTATCAATTGTTTCAATACTAGATATAATATGTTCTGTGGAGATTTCATTGCTATGAAAATAATTTATATTCATCGCGACTATACTGAATAAAATATATTTTACACAGAGTGTTTCCTTTTCCTTAAGAATATCTGATATTAGAGAATAACCGCTTTGTATGTAATAATAGCAAAAACTTTCCGGATTGATGGCGTAGTATTTTGAAAGGCTTTATGAGCGTAGCTAATGCGTGAATCACATTGCAAGGGCAATAGCATGTTTATAACGTCACAGAAAGGACTGAATCGCTCTTTCGCCTAAATTCGTTACACAGATTTGTCAAAGAGGCTCAAAAGATGTTGTATGATGTCTCAAATACATAATCGACACATCTTGATAATTTGATCGAGTTACGCATTGTATTGGAACAAGAACGACGGCGACTCGGCGACGCTTGTAATAAGAAACAAGAAAAGTCATTGCATGATATTATGCAAGAGAACCTCAAGTCGCTGAAGTTAACTAAGCCACCGAAGGAAGTCATTGAAATCACTAGCAAAGGCAGCGATGATATTGCAATGATTTGTGAAAACATTAATGACAGTGAAGATCACCAAGGATAAATCAAACAGATAAATATTTTCAGCATAATATATGAAAACACCAATGGCAATCATAAGTATGCATAATAATGAATTCATGTGAGATAAAAACGAATATGCCGAAATCATGCAATACCCTATGAAGTGGTGGGATTTCTGTGAAGAGCTATTTATATGTAAATACACAAAACTCGTACAGTCAATACTTGTAGACTGCACGGTAATTATAGGAAATTAGAGGTCCTAATACAAGCGCTACAACACCTTTGAAATTCTTGGATACGAACGTACACTGGATCGTGTGTTTTGAGTTGGCGTGATGCGTTATCTCGTTGGCAAATGTGCAGTGAATTTAACAAATACCCGCTTGAAAATTTTTTATTTAAACAGGAAGACCGATTTCATATCAAACTTTGGAGGCTGCCGCGTGGTAAAATATCTTGCTTGCAAGACGCTACCGTGCCCTTTTACATTACCATTGGGAGTGCAACACCATTTATAGTTAATAAATGGCATAACGTTGTATACCATCCAGTGAAACATAATGTGCTAAAGCTAGAGCATCGAATAATAATTCTAGACGGTATGAGAAAAGCTGACATACTAACACTATTAGGACTCCTAGATGAGCCACAACCGGTTGTGAGGCAATAATATTCCTTGGTTCCAGCAGCAACAGCAACTTCAGATCAACTGAAACAAGTTGCGCGAGAATAAAAAAATACCGAGAGGCACAAGAAAAGAAAAATCGCAATCCTGTGGATATACAGTGTTGCATGTATGATGCGTGCACGTTGAACTTCACATTTCGCCGTTAAAGACATTTTGTGGGTCAAATTATATTCCAAGATCACGTATTTTCCACTGCGTTCAGTGATAAACATGAACAACCAAGACACCCTATGTTTTGCATTGGTGCTCGCGTACGCGCTGCATCCCGCGACCAACAATATATATATCAGCCTCAACAATACCTACAAGACCTGGGTGAACTAAATTTTGGTAACATAGAATTTCCTGTACAGGTTATTAAAATCTTACACAAAAATTTGAAGAATTCAACCTGTGTACACTTAAAACAATAGCTTATGCAGTTGAATATACAAACAATTCTATAGTGGACACACATAAACCCGCTGCCACCAAACAGTTAAATTATGTATCTCTACACAACTTGTAAAATGGGTGATTATGCAACCGATCACCGTAGGCGAGTTTCAGTGGACCGATTCCGCGGATGCAGACATACACAAACACGTACACGGGTATGATAACAATGACCACTATGAATACGTCTTTGAAACTGATCTGGAATGCCCGGGCGAGCTTTGCCACACCTATAACAATTAACTATGGTGCCCCGCGAATGGCTGTCCCCGTATTAGTGAGGAATCAAGGATGATTCCTTATGCAAGTTCAACCAATGCACGAATCTTGTCCCGAACGTGTGTCGCAAGCTAAATTTTGTAGTCCACGTACGAAACCTGCTGTTCTATCTGAGGTTGGGAATGTATGTGTGTGTATGTGTGTGTAAAATCCATCGGGTGAAGAGGTTCAACCAACGTGCGTCGATTACTCCATATATCCAAATGAATACCGACCTGCACACAGTCGCAAATAACGAGTTTGAGATGACAATTTCAGACTAATGAATAATGCCGTGTTGCCCTTGCCCTTGGTCTAGACAGCAAGCAAAATAAACTTGGCATGCTCATTGCCATCCCTGCGTTCAATTTACGCAAACTCTTCGACGGCGGACTCAATGTCGTCCACATTATAAAATCAAAACTGAAGCTGATGAAGTCAGTCTATGTTGACTCATCTGTGCTGGACTTCTCGAAGCTTTCGATCTATGAGTTTTATTATAACACTGCTGTACACGAATACATATCCAACATGGCATCAGCGCGCTAACAGGTGTTCATAATGTTTGAGTGCGTGGTGGACAGCTCGGTAACAGAATGATATTTGACCATTAGGAGTGTCAGACGTTTCATTGCGGTTGAACGATCAGGAATCTTCTGAAGAAAGTTTGATTGACTTCAGCAACAATTATATCTTATGTGCATAATACAAGCTGTGGTCGTTCATGGGCCAGGATTAAAACGTCCCAGAAAGACTTCACTGCATTGAACCCCTTTTATTACTTTTCTTTGGAACACCTGGACATGGCTAATCAGTCCGTGGTCGGCATGCACTTTCATACAAGTGTAACTAAAGTCCCCGCTAACGATTATAGATGCGCTGTGATTCCTTATGATAAGATAATGTTGTCGGAAGATAGGTGGACGGATGAACGGTAATAACACACCAATGGAAAAATTGTAAAGTTTTCTAAAACTCATAACTGTTGTAATTGAACGTTACAATCTAAGAAAATGTCATATAACGAAGTTAAAGTTCGGATTAACCCAATACAGCTGGCGAAAATAAAGAGCGCAGTAAGAATTGAGCGTAGAGTCATGCAGATGCTTTGTAAAATTAACTGAAATTGTCCCCGTGTGGCTAACCCAAATGCAACTTGATCAGCTTAAGGCAGCCAAACAAAAGAACATGACAGTGAAATTAACATTATCTAAGTGAAGGGTAACACAAATGTCAAAAAACGGCGGAATATTTCCAGTTCTCACGGTGATTCCAGTGTTGGCGGCTGAAGTTCCCACGATTGCAAAATCAGCTGCATAGGACGGTCGGAACTGCATCGTGAATGGCTTTTTAAACAAAGCGGTGGTGAGAATATCTAGGATTTTTCTCGTGGACTGGCAGCGTCTCTTAGACAAATAAAGAAAGAAAATGTCTTCGGCTACCCGAGACGACTCAAAGAAAACCCTAGGTCAGAGGTGTTCGACTGCCGCTACAACTCGCAAAGTCAGTCAAGCATTTTAGATGCATCTTTATGCGGGATGAACTTGCATCGATGATCTACTGCACACGAAAAACTGGCATCATTAACCTGGATTTCACAACTGGACCTGGAACGCATTGAGTCACATCCATGGTACCGCATCGGCATCTTTTATATTTTGACTCGTACGGGCTTGTATTGCCACTTGAAGTTGCTGATTATTTGCATGATGGTAAAAGCGGAGTGTCTAGACGACGACCACCGTTTTATTCAATACTAATGTTGCAAACTCGGCTGGACGGCATATATGTGAACCTCTCGTTGTTGAAGTACTGTGTGCATTTGAGCGTTCACTAACAAGCGCTCAAGTTGATTTCATATTGTCTCTTAGAATCTACTTTTGGCTGTATATGAAATGCCTGTTAACAATTACAGAGTAGAAACCCTGCGCCTCCATGATGTTTATCTGACCAGGTTTTCCATCAAAGCGGATTAGACTTTTACCAGCCGGGTTGTTGCTGATGTTGACCCGAGCAAACCTGTGATTTTCCATGTTCAAACTTGGAAAGTTAAAGCGAATGACGAGGACATCGACGATGTTGTTTTGAAGCCGCTAGGTGCATCGCGAAGAATCTGGTTGAAATCACTGAAAACTAGAGAGACTCTGGCATGTCGATTGCGTTTATCAAGAAATATACAGATTTTTCTGTTGTTATAAGGAAACAATACCTGGCTGTAAAGATTGCAGTGGTGGCCTCACCACCACTTCATGGGGATCGATCAACGAAATATAAGCCATCGAGGAAATATTCTTCAGACAGGCCAGAACAAGTGGTAGCCTTATATTCAATGCTATTCTGTATTGGTTTGGTGGACCTAAACCTCACATCTTAAAGGTGTGTGAGTCTGGATTGTATTTATTTATCTCAAGAGTATTTCAAGAATATTGATAAATATGAATTTGGAGTTTGCGTTTAAAATTATATTTATCAATATATATAAGTAATGGATTCTGAACGCGGAGAAGAAGTTGTGGGATTTGCCGACGAGACCCGCTAACAGAGGATGCTAACATCGATGGTGATGTTGTGCCTCTTGTCGACGAATATCTGCTTCAAAGTGTCATTAACAAAACCTCATATACGCTGAAATATAATCTTGCTAAGAGTAAAATATAAATTGACCGTTGGGACCACCCTGATGTACCTATACCAACTCGAGGTCGGCTTGAAGGGTAAGCATTAACACGTGAAAATGCCCGGTCGCTGACAACTTCTGGCTTGAAAACACCCAGGGATTGTTTCTACAACGATGAAGTGAAATTTATCAATATATTCACCTTGGTTGCATTCCCCATCAATTATTTTCAACCAAAATTGACTCAACAAAGAAGAGAAAAATCTTGGTTGTTATTCAATAAGAATGTACTTGTCCGAATAACATTTCTTGGCCAAAAACACCATTCAAAGGCGCAATCAATATAGCTTTCAGTGAACGTGGTACTCGTCCCCCAGAAAGCACAATCTCCGGAGACTTGAATACTGACCAGGTAGATATTTTCTATGATTGTATGGCAGTTGAACCAGCAAAAAAGAGTCATTAGAGGTAAATGTGCAGGCGGCACCTGAAGAAGGCAAGCCTATGAACAATTATACTTAGCGATCACATTAATTAATAGAATCATAATAGAACCTCAATGTTACCAACACGAAAAAATAATAGAAGCAGAACAACAGGTGCGAGATGAAATCACCAAGAGAATCGCGGTATTCGTGAAATAAAAACGCGTGTTACTTTGGATGCGTTTTGGTGTGGCGGGAATCACGGCTACGCAACTATTGTAGGCATATCAATTGGAATTGTTCCTGTAGCCATAGTAGTAATAGAAAACCAGATTTCTAGCTCAGAGACCCCCTTCCCCCTTCAAAACACATCTATGTTGACATTTTCTTCAGCTCCGATGATGACTTTTACATTTCTGACAAAATAATGGGGTCTCTGATCTAGAAACACTGGTATTCTCACCTATACGTAATTCCAGAATGACTCATCACGTAATTTCCAGAACATATATAACTCTGTTAGGTAAAAGATCGCGGAATTTCCAGAATGACTCATCAAAGAGTTTCCAGAACATATATAGCTCTGGTAGGTAAAAGATCGCGGAAATTCCAAGAAATTACGTAATGGAAATTCCAAAGAACATTCTAGAAATTACGTAATGGAAATTCCAAAGAACGTTCTGGAAAATTACGTAATGGAAATTTCGCGTAGGCGTTATAACGCTATAAAAGGCAGGCAAAATATTTATCCGTGTTCATTCTGCAAGTGGATCTGTACGTGAACAGGTAAGTCTTTTCTTATTTTTTAAAAGAATTTCATCACCAATAATTAGAACATCAACAGTAGCTATTAAAAATAATTTATTGTCGTGTTTATACAAATAAAACTTAATTTTTCCGCTTGCTTTTCGATGATATTCAAATAACTCTCTCACTGCAACCCTGTTGACAAAATACTTACAACCTTTTGCAAAAACCTTCGACCGATTTAGGTCAATATTAATTTTGGTATATTTCTCTTGACTGATCGGATCATGAAGATTATCATATAGCAATAGCACGACGTTTGGTATTTAAATCAATATAATCTGCCATCCAACGAGACTGATTAAATTTTAGCACGCGATGAACATTTCTCAGAATTATTCCAGCATCTACTGCTTGTTTTAAAGTTTTGTAATGTATCACGTAATTTCTTTTATTTAACAAATTTGGAACTAGCTTATTAACGATCGAATTTTTTGACATTGTCATTGCCTGTTGTTCAGGCGAAAATAAACTATAATCGATCATCATTGACTCTGTACAAAACGGATAGTCGTTATGTAAATCATGTATACAACTAGTATAATCAAGATCAACTTCAACGAAATAACTGACATCTGGAGTTATCCAATGAAATCCACTGCACGGCATTGGCTCTGACATTGCATAACCATACAAATTATTAGTGTCTAGATAAATAATATAATTTGACGGAAAATTTTTATCGTATTTTTTTAGATGTTTATTGTTAGCTACCGCATATGTTTTGGTCATAACGCTAATTCCGCCTCTGATACCTTTTTCAATAAAATTAAACATATCAACATCAGTTAAGAGATCCAATTCCATCCTGCTTGTTTTTAGCAGAGCATCCCATGACAATCCTGGCGCAGAATAATACCAACATGGGTCTAATCCATAATTTTCATGTCTAACTTTACGAAAATTCTCGAAAACATCAGCTAACAATAACACATCTGTTTTCGAATATAAATCATGATAATCACCAAGTGTCTTACAACCAAATTTATTCCAAATATCTTGTGCATATTTATACCCATCATCTGATGCATCTTCGCCTTTTAGCTGTGAGTAAAATTTATCTTTGTCAGGAAGAGAAGTTTCATCAAATCTGCTCCAGTCGTCGAGGTACTCATACGGAAAGACACCTTTATTTGTCAGAACGACGTAGTCTTCACCAAAGCAACTTCTCAGATTACCAAAACTACTACAACCTTTTACAAGCTCATCCAGCGGCGCCGCCATAAATTGCAGACTGTCTATGAAACGTAATTTGCCGAGCGTAACTGACATATATTTTTCAAAATTGCTTGGAATACATTTTATTATATTATTAATTTTAGTTTAGATTTAATGTCCTCATCGCCAAATGCTTCGACAATAATATGACCATCATAACCACGGAAATTATGTAAAACGACAGGAATAAAATCTGGCGCATGAAATTTCAAATTACAATTATTATGTGCTGCTCCGCGATATTGGCCGGTTTGATGACAATGATCGCGCACTTTATCGTCTGAACTTTGTTCAGGGATAGGTTTCTCGCAGATATGACAATTAACTGCCTCATCAAAATCAAGTTGTTGTTTGTGTGTTATTTTTATTGGAGCTGTTTTAGACAATCTGTTGAAAATTTTATTAACATCATCTATTAAATTTTTTAGTAACCACACGGCAGGATTTTGACCTCTGTACAATTTTATTGGACTTGAAAAATTATCGCTAGCGTAACAAACTACTTTATAAGCTGCTCAACAGGGAACATATATTTTTCTGGTGCTTGATTTATTTGGATCATTTTCTGCGCCTGCCACAGGGACAAGTAGACACTCGAAGTCAGCATAAATGACAAACGGAATACTTAATTTATGATTATAATTTTTAAATTTTAAAACTTTTTCTTTCTCTGTTGGCATTGTTATTTGTGAACATTAATACAGTATTTGAGATGATCTTGTAGTTTTTCATTGTTAGAAAAACCTTGTAAACAACGATAACAAAAATATTTCTTATTTTTATCTTTATTATATTGTCTGCCAACTAGGCCGTTAAAGTTTTTGTATCCAAACGTAAAGTCCTTTATAAAACAGTAAGTTTATTGTGTTTTGTGTAGCTTTTTCTGAGAAGTATCTGGGATAAAAATTTTCACGCTCGTCAAAACCAAACACATTGACTGAAATATTATTTTGCTTTTCAAACTTTGGTATTTGATTTTCTGCAACTGGGAAGTCAATGACATTAAAATTTAATTTTGATACGTGACTAATATACTTGTCGACGCGATCAGCATTTTTTTCTGCTGGAAACTTCGGAGAAAGAATAGCCCACTCGAAACATTTGTTATCAGAGTTCTTTGCGTTTATGCAACATTTTTTGTTTTTAATTTTTTGAGGGAGATCAACGTAAGAACTGCCGCGAAGTACGTTATATTTTGCTGTGTCAAATAAAACTTCCTCCACCACCTCAAATTTCCAACCTGATCCTAATGCAGTACATTCTTCCAATTTTTTATTTATTTCCTGATGTATTTCATCGGCAACTGAGGAAATATTTGTTCCTGCTAATATTTTTCGTGATTTAGCTGTTAAATATGGTTCGGCAATCTCTGTATCGTTTTGAAGTGCATGTAACTTTGATAAAATAACATGGTACTGTACTATTAGTTTGATACTTTTATGTATTGCAAGTTCTCGCGTTACAGTCGGATGCAGAAGATGAAACAAATTTGTAGAGTTAAAATTTGCTAAAATATTTTGATTATCAAATTTATAACTGTTATCAAATCCTGCAAAAGCGGTAGCTATTTTTGTAGGTTCTCCTATAAGACTCTTTTTAGCTATATCTCGCAATTTCAGCATTGTTATATAACATTTTATATATTTAATTGATATTGCTAGATGGAAAATCACCAAGGTATTATTCGAAGAAGAAAAACAAGAAAAGTGTAAGGTAATTTGAAAAATAATGGATACATGTTTGTGGTTGTTAGAGGAACAAAAACAGATTTTGTTGGTTATTATAGCCATCGTTTTGTTTACGAAACTTTTAACGGACCTATATCTGATGATTTGGTGATAGACCACGTCAACGGCGTTAAAACAGATAATCGTCTAGAAGATCTCGAACTTGTTACGCCTAAAGAAAATAACAGACGAGGACGAGGAGGTAGTATTAATTTCAGATGTTATGCTAAACCTATAATATCATATAACATTAGTACAGGTGAGGATCTAAAATTTTCTTCGATAACAGCTGCAGCAAAAAATTTTAAAATTCATTCACAATCAATAAGAGATGTAGCAGATGGCAGAGCCAAATCAGCAACATCACAATCGACATTTGACAGAATCATCTTCAAATACGACGGTTAATTATATTTTCCAGCTCGTTTTTAGTTTATGAACAAACACAATAACATCATCTTTGTTAAATTGTAGCGTCATTACTGCGCTATCATTAAGTTGTTTTTTTTCTGCCGCTGTTAGCAGAAATTTATTGGAATCACCTTGCATCACATTAACATTGACAGAATAAGAACTATATCTCGACAAACATTTTCACACTGCTTCGGATAATTCTCTGTAATTTAATATATTAACTTTATGATGATATTTTATCTCATCAGTCATCTTATTATTGTAAATTAGATAAAAAATATATTATAATATGAACTTGATGAAACGACTTGCTGATATAATCGCGGACGATAATTTTACAGCAGATGTTATAGTCGCAGATAAACACAACTATGTTGTTATACAGAAGACGATATTCTATTTAACAACGACGACGAACAAGACGAAACTGTTGGCGTGGTTGATAAAAAAGATTACAGCAGTCCGACAACTGGACGATATGATGTTAAGTATCGTATCACAAAGAAAATCTCGAAATTTAATTTTTCAGTAGATGAAAATCAGTCTTTTTGGCGGCTGATTAAACCCTTTTTAAACATTAAAATTCCAGCCGACAGAAAAACATAAAATTCGACTTTATATTTGTCAAGATATTTAATCTAATGATGATCTCTGACGATCGCAGAAAATATCTCTTATCGTTATGTAAACCAACAAAATATAAATCTGTCAAACGTAAGTACGAGGAAATTTATAACAATATTATTTCAATATAGATTTAGTTGGAACCCAGCTGTTAGATTTATCGCTGTAGCCGCGCCACTTGACAAGGTTTTGATTACCTTTTTTCCTGATAACTTTTTCAATAACAAATATATCTTGCTCAGTTTTCTGCAGTTCCTGCTCGTACAAACTTCCGGTTATTGGCTCACCCAATAAATCCTTTAGCGCATATGTTACAGGTATTGTCAGAAAAACTTTATCAACAACAAATACTTCTTCGCTCCAGTTACGAGTAAATCCTTTTTCAAATGTTTTTTTTTTAGTCAGAGAAATTCTAACTCGATCACCAACTTTAAATTTATGTCTGCGGTACATGTTTTCATTTGTAAGAATCGGATTTTTAATTGCGTCGCTTGGTGACATTTTTATTGATCTGTGCTTCGTGTTATTATAATTATCAACTATCTGCTGTAGACCGTCGATGTATTTATTTGTATTTTTAGCTGTCAAATGTTTATGTATCAGTTCGTTTGGTGTGCGATTAAATCGCTCCACGACGACGCTTTTTCCTTCGTTTCCTGTAACATACTTTTTAATGTTATTTTGTTCCAGAAACTTCTCAATTTTTTAGTTAAAAACTCCGCTCCGTGATCAGTCCAGACCGTATTCGGCCTTCTTTCCGTACTAACGATGACCTGTTTTAACGCATCAGTTATTGATGTTCCAATTTTATCCGAAACAGGTGCACTAAACGCGTATTTACTAAAAACATCTATGACGTTAGAAAGATATCATTGCCAATGTTAAATTGAGCAAGATTTGACACATCAACTAAATCTATCGCCCAAATATCGTCAACGGCATTTGCGACAACTTTACGTAGCGAAAATTTTTTTTTTAGGTCTATGTAGCTCTGATGCCAGATCATCATACGATTCTTTTCCAAGACCTAACTTATATTTTGTTCCTATCATTGTTTGAACTAACCTTCTATCAAATCGTTCTCGCATATTTGCAGGCTCCGTGTCGCGTAGTTCATCTAGCATTATTTTATCACAGTCTGATTTTGAGCTCGTTGCACGAATGTTATCAGGACGTTCTATATCACGATAACAAATATCATGACGCATCGCTATTGCATCAACTTTATTATAAGGCTCTTGTCCGGGCAGCAGATCATTGTCCCCGTCAAGTTGTTTGTCTAGTGGATTGTACGGCCCAGTATATTTATGGCCAGGCAATGTTCAATCTGTTTTTGGTTTTGGTAATTTTCCAATAAATTTGTGGATGTCAATACCGCTGCCAATTACCTCACATCGATTGCATGATTGACAGTACGTAGCAATTTTATCTTGTTCTATACAAAGATTTTTATCACAATCACAATTACATTTCATTTTTATTTTATTCTGTCGCATAGAAAATATGTTTGATTTTTTCTTTGGTAGGTTTTTAGTCAATTAATCATCTACTAAAATAACCTTGTAAGGGCACATTCCAGCTCCGGATAATTTCTTTAAAAACATACTCTTTTTTCTACCGCAAACAGCGCAAATGCTTTTTAAAATTGTTCTATTATTTTTTGTTTTTTCCGTTGTCTCATCCTTATTTGTTGTTTTAGTTTTACATTTGAGACAGTATGTTGACATATTCCTTAGTTTAGATAAAATTAATTGCAATCTCATCATTTGCGTGAGAGGGTTGCTTGTCAAACTGTAAAATAAATTTTTAAAAATTAAATTTAGGCTGGAACATCTGTCGGATAAACATAATACAATAATAACCACAAGCCGATGTTCCAACCGGCTGTAGTTGATTAGACGAGTAATTTATTTTTTTAAATTTTTTAAAAATATATTTTTTTTATAAGATCACTCGGAGGAAGTCCGAACGAATCAAAATAATTATTGTCGTGTACAGCAACCCAGTGAGTGCCTGATCCATCATTGAAGTTTTGTATGTTTATGATACACGAACCACCTGCTGGTACATTATCTAATTTGTCTTTGGAATATACTCCACGAAATCCGACAATGTCATTCAATTTTTCAATTATATTGAAATTACTCAACGGCGTCTGGTGCCCGGTAGAGTCATTCCACGTCCTATCCCTAGCAGGTTTGGAATTAGACTGCCTGCTAACCCCGCTAGCAGCGGAGCGAAAGGAATAATATCTCCTTGTTTTGTTTTTCTTGGCGACTTCTTTTTTTTAGTTGACGTTGGCGATTTCTTTTTAGCTGGCATTATAGTATTATTGTTACATAAAACTAACGAAAAATTTGTTTGATTCCATCACCAGAGACACCGTCTCCAGATACCGCTTTTTTAGTTGCTCCCGATACTGCCCCTGACGCTGCTGTTATTCTCAGTGTTCCTAATACTGGTAGAATCTTTGGTATTGCGCTAGGTATTACAGAAAATGCTGGCCCAAAAAATCCGCCGTGTTTTACCATCGCTGTTATTTGTGCAACAGATAGTTTGAGAACAAAGGGTTTTCCCCGAGCGAGTTTATTGATTTGCTGTTGAGTTAGCATTACTTTCACTGCGGCGGCGCTGTCAGTCTCCGGAGACTTTATCATTACAAACACAGAATTACGTTTAGCAACCGCCGCTGATAATTTTTTTAATTTGACCGGGCGTAAGGTATATTTCTCTAGCTGTGTATTCCGTTTTCATTTTATACTTGGTTGTTAGATTAAACTTGGACAGTCATCCTACCTTTTACAGAGTCAATCGGCAAGAATCTATCGCTAGACACAAGCGCAAATACGTTTAAATGAGCCCCTGGAACTCCTCCAAGCGTCCAAGTTACTTTTATTTCCGCGATTGAATTAATCATTCGATCGGAGTGTTTTGATATGTCAAAGATAAATATCGGATAAAGAGTACGAAATTCTTCAATATTAATCTGTGATCCGATGTCAGCGTCCTGATATTTTTGCATCTCTTCCATCAGATACATATACGCTCTAGTAACATTTTTTGCAGCGCCTGCTGTAAAATTGCATTCAATTGCTCGTTCTGGGTATTGTTTAGAGTTTATTCTGACAAATATTCTTTTGACGTCAGCGTTATCAAAAACACAGTTATTTTGTAGTTGGCTACTAAGTCGAGCTGTTTCTTGAAAGACAACGAATACATACCTTGGTAATTGTTCGCTCGAAGTCGCTGTAATACGCCACGTGTAATCGATTGCGTTAGTAACGGTTGTTTTATATATTTTATTCTGAAGAAAATAAATCTTTTTTGTAAAATCCTCTAACGTTGTGTTAAGTTCTGCTAACCTAGCTATTGATGGAACAATTCGAGGCATCCACAGCGCTAATTTCGTAATCACAAATTTTGCATCCGCTTCACCAACCCGAATAAGACAATTATTTTGGTCTGCCCGATCTAAAATTATAGTATGTTTCAACCCTCGAAATACTTTATGGTAGTCGTGACAAAATCCACATTTTGTGCTTAACGGCAGCATCATTGTTATTTGTTGTGATTCCGCTGCAAGAGCTTTTCGTTTGGCATATTCCTCGTTGTAACGTTGTTGTCGTATATTTTCAACTGCAGCTCTTATTGCTTGACCAATATTCGCGGCAGTATTACCAGCAGCATCTCCGATTAGATTATTGTCATCTGCGCCAGGAGCACCAGCACCAGTACGAAATTCATTTCCAACAGCTTGTCCTAGTCCTGTGTCCTTGAACCACATCATATTTGTTGCAATTGATCTCGAATAATTATCGCTAAACAAAAGAATATTTAATATTGTACTTGCAACCGGTAACCGATTATCAATATCCTCTACGGTTTGTTTTGCTAGTTGATATCGTGCACTTTTAAACAAACTCCAGCCATTGTTTACGAGCGCAATTTCTGTGCCAGCTGAAATATTACCATCAGCTGCTGTTAATATCCTACCACGAACTTCCAGCATAGCCTTGTGAGGCAATAAAAACACGTCTTCGTCACGTGTGTTAAAAATTCTTTGACCAGCTTTTTTTGGTTCGTTCGAGTTTTCGTCGAGGTATTCAATATACTCGAATTCTGTTGCTGTATTGTCAGTATCATATTCCTCACCAAAATCAAGATAATTTTTAACTGACATTTTTTATTTTATAATCGCAACACAAAATTGCGACGTGTTTCACACGTTGGGCACAAAATTGTAATGTCAGATTTGAGGCAAATCTAATTTTTGTCTTGTTTTATTTACTAGCTTACGTATCACCTCCTCACCGCGTGGCGACAGTAATTTTTTTGTTGTAGCTATCATAGCTCGTTCTATTGCCGCTGTTGGTGCAATATCTGATATTGCTCGTTTTATTTCCACGTCGCCCTTAATTTTATCAGAGATATTTTGCCCTACTGCAGTGCCAGCTGCTGATGCAGCTCCCGTCGCAAAAGCTTTGCTGGCATCAAGAGCAATTGGTGCTACTTTACTCGCAATCCCTGGGATATTCTCGATCACCTTTGTAAATATATTTCCAAAACAATCCACCTACAATAGTTCTTCGATAAACTTTTTTTTGTCTCATCGCTGTTATTAAATTAGGTTTACAAAATTTATGTGATCGCGCGTAAGTGTAAATAATACGTGACAATTTCATTGTTAAGATCTATTTTTCGTCCTGATTGATCTGTTAGTTGCATTGTTATGTTGGTTATTTGATTTTCAGAAGTAATCGGATAGTATATTATTTGTCGAGGAGTAATTTGCAATAGTGACCCAGGCGGAACATCTGGCGAAAAACTATAGATTGTTTGACCTTGACTCCCTAACGCCGAATAGGATCCTAGTGCTATAGAACAATTGTTCAATATTGTATTTACTTCTGTTATGTTAACTGGAAGATCTCCGTCATATGATACACTTTGTTCTGCCACATTGCCGTATTGTTGGTTTTTAAATCCTAGCAACGATGCGATACTAGTCGCTGGTGAAAAATTGATTATCAAATTATTTTTAAATGTGATTCTTGCTCGTAGCGTATTATAGTTTGGAGTTAATTCAAAATTGTCTGCGGCAGTGTACTTTGTTATCAACTCTCTTATCGTTTTGTTGAGATCAGTTACATTATATGCCTCCTGTGGTATTTTGACTGATACCCAAGCACCAGAACCAAGTGTAAAGTCGTCATTGACGTTTGTTTTTACATTTGCTATGGAATGCCATATTGTGGCAGAAATTAATCCAATTTCGTATTGTTTACCAAGATCCAGTATTATTGGCGGATCATAGTGCACAGAAAAGTTTGCGCTGTCACTCGTTGTTTGTGACGGGTCAAGTAATAGTGTTGTTGACATTATAACAATAAATTAGATAAGATCGCTATGTAAAATTTCGTATTCGGATGATATTAATAATCCACTCGATCTAAGATTATCTAATATATCAATAATTTCATTGTCGATTTCTGTACTTGTATTACCAGCTTCTTTTGATAATAATAATAAGATAAGTCGGTCAACCATTTCTGTGGTTGATTTAAAAATTTTGACGCCAGATCCAGTGATTTCCTCTGATAATCTTCTATCTCGTTGACTTTCGTACTTATCAAATAATCTTTTAAATGTCCAACTTTTGGGATAATCTTTTTTTTTTGGTTCTGTACTGGTTTGCAGTCATATGTAAAACATAAGCAATAACTCCGTTTCTTATAGTATCCGCTTTATTTACAATACTTACATGTGTTTGAGCTTCTTCTCTTTTTCTATCAGTTTCTATACCGAGTATAGAAATTTTTTCTAATTCTTTTCTTAAATTTTTACATTTTTTCTTTGGCCAATTTGACTGATTTCGAATATCTTCAATGTCTTTGATATTATATTTTTTTTAAAAAAAATCATCGTATTCATCGTCCAATATTTTTTCACGTACCTGTTTTCTAAAAAGTATTATCTGTTTATTGAGTGGCATTATTTCTGCGATAGATTCAGTCATCATTTTTTGTTTTTCAGCTAGTTCCTTAGTTTGCCCTGATAAATTTTGTATCAACCTTCTTAACTCGGCTGGATTAACCGTCAATCTTGCAATAGCACGTTGTAGCTCAAGAGGGTTGTTTGTTAATCTGTCAAATTCAGCCTGTCGTGCAACAGGATCAGCAATTGTACTCACAACTTCCTCTACAATTTTTTTAGTTTCCTCTTTTGATTTTTTTTCCGAGTAAACCTAACAACCATTTTTCTTTCATTTTTTCTAGTTCTTCCGGAGATAATGCTGATATTTCTGATTGCTTACCGAGTACTGCTTCGGTAACAGGTTTAAAATGTTTGGTGGTTTCTTCTTCTACAGCGCGTTGTCCCCGACGGGCTTCTTCCACCCTTTTCTTAAAAGCAACTTGAGATGCTGCAAGTTTCTTCAATAATTCATTTTTTTGATGATAATCCATTATTTATTTTGATACGCGATATAAAATTCGTCTAGAGAAATGTGTCAATGCAACGAAACATTTTAGTTGGATCACGCGCTAGTTTATCGAATAAAAAGAAATTGTATTTGTCTTTGGTTGCTTGATGATATAATTCAATAAATTTATCCTTTGTTACGTCACCACATTGCTCGTTTGCGATATTTCTCACATCAACATTATCTAACCCTAGAAATAATATTAAACATCCCGTATTTCGCCTAATAAATCTAGCAACGTTGTAAAATCCTTGCGCGAGATAAATCGAATTACATTTTTTGTTACGTGATAATGAAAAATCCGACTTAATCTTATTCATCTCCTCGTTGTTTAGCGGAATATCGTCAAATACAATTATTTCATGCTCGGACTATCAAGTTTGTTGACAGGGATTAATTCCTCTGTTTGTTTTATTAAAAATATATCATCGCCAGCGTCAAGCTCATCACGAAGTTTATCGTTGTATTCGCGTAATAACTCGTATTTGTCTTGTTGCGGATTAATTGTGTAAATATATACCTTATCGTAGTTAAAGTTATCGTTGAGTAAGAGATTTAGCAAAAGATTTGTTTTACCAGAGCCTGTACGACCAACAATAAGATAATGACAATCTGGAAGTTCGTTATTATGTTTATGTTTGATTAATCGTTCGGTGTCAAAATTTAATATCGTTGACTTCGCCATTGTTGTTATACAATTTTATGTTATATAATTTACATAATATGAGTTATTACACAAAGTTTGGAACAGCACTTACAGGATCTGTTTCCGCTGACGAACCAATAATAACTGATACATCATCGCTAGTCAAAAAAACCGGCGACACAATGACAGGAAACCTGTTTATGTCAAATCAACGAGTTCTAGGTTTAGAAACAAATTATCCGCCAATAAATGTTGTTGATACACAAGCTGTTAGTTATGTACAATTAAAAACGATCGATAATAACAAACTATCACTGACAGGAGGAACTTTAAGCGGTAACTTGGATATGTCAGGAACAAAAATAATAAATTTAGAAACCGCGTATCCGCCAAGAAACTTAAATCAAACACAAGCGGTAAGTTATTTACAGTTGAAGTATGTTGATGATAACAAGCTTGATAAAACTGGTGGAACTGTTACAGGTAACTTAACAATGAGAAACAACTCAAAAATAACTGGATTACCGATAACCCCACCTCCATCGGTGATACAGACGCTATTAGCTATGCTCAGTTAAAAGGTGCACTGACACCGTATTTAAAATTATCTGGTGGAATGATGACTGGATCGATTGATATGGGAGGTAAGTTGATTTAGAATATTCAACTTGACAACATAAGTCTTAGCAATGATGACTGGCTGACTAATGTTAGATTTGTTAAAGACAACTTTGTAAAAATAATCGGAGGTTAATTGGATTAAAATTAAATGTCCCATTGCAGTTGTTTACAGGTAATTTAAATATGGGACCTAACAAAATAATAACAAGTTATACTCCAGTTAATCCTTCTGATCAAACAAATAAAGCTTACGTCGATTCTGTTAACGATAACAAGCTCGATAAAGCTGGCGACACAATGACAGGTAACCTTGCAATGAGCAATAACTCAGAAATAACTGGATTACCGACAATCTCACCACCAGCTAATGATACTGATGCTATTAGTTACGCGCAGTTAGGAGGAGCACTAGTTCCGTATTTAAGACAATCCGGTGGACCAATGTCAGGCAATATAAATATGAGAAACAACAAAATAACTACGACATATGTTCCAGTTAACCGTAATGTTCTAACGAATAAAGCATACGTTGACAGTGTTTTTAGTGGTGGTATAAAACGAACCAAAAACAATGTTGGGTATATTCCAACACTTTTTAAGGCAACTGATAACCGAGTTGAGTTTGAGGTAAGTGCATCATCATATTACCTTGAAAATTATCCTTATCACGCTTTCTCTGATAGACAAGAATGGACTACTAACGGAGAAGTTGAAAACTTTTGGATTAAAATTAAATGTCCCATTGCAGTTGCTATTTGGCAATTTCATTTGCGAGGTCGATTAAACTCTAGTGTTGGTGGAATTTATAATTGGCGATTGGAAGGATCAAACGATGATATCGACTGGGTAATGTTATACAGTACAACAGACACGTATATTTTAACAACACAATATTTTACGATTCCAACTGTAAGTACTGTTAACAAGTACTTGTATTTCCGAGTTTATGTTATCGCTGCTGAACATCCGTTTCCAGGACTGACAGCATTTCAAATATACACATTTGATGATCAGATTTAATCTAACTTTTGTAAAATAAATGTCACTACCAATTATAACCGTTGCAAGAGAATTTTATGATAATATTTTTAACCCCAAAATAGATGTTGGGGAGGAATCACTATCGGCACGTGTGATAAAACTAGGAAAAAATTTTCAATTCCAATGATAAACTCTCCATTGTCAGAAGAAGAAAAATATTTTATTCTCGTTATGCATATGCGAGGACCACAACTATTGAAAGCAATAGAAGATCTTGATGTGCTAATTAGACACTGTCATCCTGATGATTGTATAAGAATATAAACAAATTGAAATCCTGCTAAAAAAAATATTGCTCGAGCTTAATTTTGAAAATCTAGATTTGATTATAAAATCAAACTTGATTAAAAAAACGAGCTTATGGTGAAAGGGTAGATGTAAAAGAACGAGTAAACAATAGCCATGATGACCTCGACAAACTAGTGGAATCTAAGATAATAGGAATAAAAAGGAACAAGAAGTTATACAATAGTTTTTCAAAACGAAAATGTTTTAAACATCTCGGTATGTACTACCACGACAAGGAAACCTTAGTTAAATTTGTTAAAATGACTCCGGATACGGAGTTAATTATAAAAGCATACTCGAACGCACTTCTACCAATGATGCGTAAAAACCCCAGAATTTGATCCGATTATTGTTCACAAATCTCTAGCGATAATCAAAGATTTTGACAATGAAATTAGTAATCTCAGCGATGATAAGCGAGAAAAGTTTTTTTGCGGAAGTCAATCGAACAACATTTGGTGTAGGGATTCGTTCTTATTACGACATAGGTGAAGAACATGATGTTCCACTTCCATCACTCCAACGCTGTAGACAATTATCATTGCGAAATTATTACCATGAAGTCGAGAAAATGTTCACAAAACAATACGAAAAATTATGGCTTAGAGTAAATACATTTACTCAAATTACCTTTCTTGGACGAAAATCACTCCAAAAATTAATGCTGATAAATTTCGTAGTCGCATATGCAATTATCAAACAATATCTTGTCCTCAAAATTTTACTTTGAATCAAATAAGCTTGGTACTTGGGTTTGTTGATGAAACAGAAAGAGAATACGGTAATTTAGTAAATGAAACAGATTTTTATGAACGTGAAGTAGGAAACACGTTTGCTGCCTACAGTTGGTTAAAGAAAAATTAGTTATTGACAGATGAACGATATAAGGATACTTCGTCAGATGTTTATGCCAAGTATAGAGATTTTATATCTGATCCTAACAATAATAAGTTTCGTGAATTTCTTGATTCAATTGTTGGTGCTACAGTTTTTGATATTGCATAAAACTGTAAACAAATATTGTATAATGAAAAAACAGATCATCGATTTCAATCATATTTCAGAAGAAATTCCAAAACAAGATGTTGACGCTCTAATGCAATATTACAGATATTATCATAAAAACCTTTGGTGTGTAAAACAATGTTACAAGTATTACAGTAGAATACTTCGAGTAATATCATATTTCCCACTGCTGATGACAAGCTCTGGTATAATTTCAAGTGAAGCATCATTAAATCCGTTTTTGTTAATAATATCAGGTGTTGGTGTTTCTTTTTCAACGGCGTGTAAAAAAATTGAGCCTCGACTTGAGACTTAAAAAAAATGCTTGTAAAACAGCAACTATTACTTACAAAAAAATTACTTGATCAGATAAGATCTTATTTGCGAAGGCGTAAAATATGATATGGACGACTTAATACGAGAGTTCCGTATTACTGACAGTATGTTAATAGATATTCTGCCAATGAGAGTTAGCAAGTACGAAAAAGATTATCAAAAAAATATGATGATGATAGGGTATGAAATTTTGTCTAAACTTTAGAAATAAAATAATTTCAAACAAATGTTTTACTTACCGGCTCACGTACAGATCCACTTGCAGAATGAACACGGAGAAATATTTTGCCTGTCTTTTATAGCTTTATAACGCCTACGCGAAATTTCCATTACGTAATTTTCCAGAACGTTCTTTGAAATTTCCATTACGTAATTTCTAGAATGTTCTTTGGAATTTCCATTAAGTAATTTTCCAGAATGTTCTTTGGAATTTCCATTACGTAATTTCTTGGAATTTCCGCGATCTTTTACCTAACAGAGTTATATATGTTCTGGAAATTCTTTGATAAGTCATTCTGGAAATTCCGCGATCTTTTACCTAACAGAGTTATATATGTTCTGAAAATTACGTGATAAGTCATTCTGGAATTACGTATAGGTGAGAATACCAGTGTTTCTAGATCAGAGACCCCATTATTTTGTCAGAAATGTAAAAGTCATCATCGGAGCTGAAGAAAATGTCAACATAGATGTGTTTTGAAGGGAGAAGGGGGTCTCTGAGCTAGAAACCTGGTTTTCTATTACAACTGCCGTATCAAGAGTAGCCGATGTGACTGGCGGCGCTGTTAAACTAATTTCGTTACGGTTGCATTTATGAATACGTATTTATTCAGAACGTCTCAGTTACTAATCTGTACTAAGTAGTCATCGAAGATAAAAATATTACCATGTCACTAGCGACCAAAAACATATAACTGGTTTACAGGCAATTAAAATCTAGTACATGTTTGCCAGTATATATCAATCTGCATGTAATAGTGTACTGATCTAACTGTGGCACTTAGTGGCAACTTCACTTGAATACGTGCGCTAGCGGATTCTATTCGCTAGGGGATTCGCCGTTTACGTTACCCATAAGTTTCTTTTTTTACTGTCCAAATTTTAGACATCGGGCACGCGTAAATAACACCATTGCTTGTGATGCGAGGGTAAAAATTAATAAAGTCGTGGAGTATAGAAGGCATTCAGCCAGATAAATAACCAATATTGAAAACACGCATTGTCATACTACTCCAATCCACTAGAACACCGTGGTTTCTGTTGGCGGTATGAAAAGGGTCTCATTCTCCTAAAGAAGACCCCCCGTTTCAGTCTCGTCTCAGATCGGAAAATGCCTGTACGTAACGCTAATTTATGTTCACATGTAAAAAAGGTACGAGATTCAAATCCAAATCATACTATCATCGATTCGCATATTCGTATCCTTTTGTGTCCGTCTGTCTTTATGTTCGTCCTGTTCCGTGGCAGCGTGTGTGTGCATTTTGTAAGAGGAGGCCATTGTCATGCTTTTCGACACTCCAAACTAGCTCAACTCTGGGGCTTTTTAGAAGTGTGGTTTCCTAAAAGTGATTGAATGGTTAGATTTTAACAGTATCATACTATCAAAGTAACTGTCGTTCGTTACTTATGATAGGCATCTTATTTAGGGCAAATCATCGCACTGTGTTCATATACATTATTCGCGTGGCCATTAATAAGTACTCTTTCATACTGCACCAACGGCATTGTCCTGTTCTCCATTTATTCTTGTTAAGGCACTGTTTGCGCATCAACGCGAGGTGCCTCATTGCTATGCAACATTTTTTACAACCTAAAATATATCACTTAGCATGCGCCAGTATTATGACGTAACTTCATAATACTACATAACAGAAACATCATGGAAAATTACCCACAATAGTGTTTTGATCAATGCTGAATCCGGAGACTTGATTTACAAGGGATTTTCTTGTTATGCATTATATCTATATTTATGTATACTGAGTTCTTTTTTCCTACTAGGGTCACAAGCAGACACCTTTAGTCGAGATATTCTTGCTTTTGTCTGATGAAGAATAAATTGGCAGCAGTTACTAGAAAGGTCATGCAAAATGTGACATTTTAAAACAAAGCATACCGAGATGAAATTGGTATAAACGACACTAATATAGAAACAGAATGAAAACCTAATACAGAAAATGACAACAAACCAGTAAGTCTGTCTTTCTATTGAGCAATCTTATTTAATATTTTCGTGAGATTCAAAACTTTTCTTTCAGTTATAAAGCACACCAACTTCGATGCAGCTTTTCACCTTTTCGATTCATTACAGGGTGCCGTATTCGAGGAGTTTGTGACCTTCTGTTATTATTCTCATGTGTAGCACCCCGTTATGTCCGCATGTTCTACTATGTCCACTCTCAGTTATCCATTCCATTATGCCTGTAACGTTATGTTCAGATATGTCCGAGCGTTCCGATGTGCCCGTAACTTTTTTACTCTGACTGTTCGGCATGTTCGTTTATATGTTCAACTTTTTGTTCTGATCGATCAATATCTTCCGGGGGGGGGTTTTTTGTTTTTTGTTTTTTTTTTGTTTTAATATGCCAATAAATTCCATTACGTTCGTTTTTATCCCGATACGTTTACACTTTCCATTAGGTCTGTAGTTTTCTGCCCCCGTGGCTCGTAAAATGACCACTCTGAATCCTTTTCTGGATTCTATTTAAAAATGTTCGCCATATCTGACATGTTATATGGAGAGAATATATTCAATTACAATGGAAAATAACATACATGCGTATGATGTAGGACTTAGACGGTTTAATAAGAAATTTATTGAATAAATGCACATACTATAAGTATCTTGCAGCTAGGTTTGAAGTGTACCAGTTTAACGGTACATCAGCACAACCCTGGCTAAGTGCCAAAACAAAAGTTTGACAGCAAAAAATGGGTAACGGTAAAACCCTTGCTAATACACCCAGGAGAACAATTTCCTCCAACCATAAGGAAACGTATACCATGATGAAACGCATAACAAAAAGTTTCCATGCTGCAAATACTCAGATAGGGGCATACAAAATAGAGATATAAACAGGGAGTGAAATTCCTTAAAACACAATATAACAAATTTGCTATAAAATATGCACTTCCAGAAAAAAGGTCGATTGTTGCGACATCATCGAGGGACGTATCCAGGCGAAAACATTTTGTCCCCATTAGTTGCCCTTCGAGACAGGTAGAAAATGCATGGGACCAATTGTACATCACCATTTCATGGGAACCCGACCAACAGGAAATACCTAAAGGGAGAAGAGTACAACTCCAGCAACCCACATCTCTAGAAAACTTTTAAACAAGAAACAGCAAACCAAAACAACCGAAAATAGAGAAATTTAAGCCATAAAAGTGTTTGGTATTTGGAAAGTCGCGTGGGTGTCATCTTTAAAGCTCTAACCAGCTGTATTTGCTTGGACGGACTGGGAGGTGATCACACATTACTACGTTAGAGGCATTTATCACAGCTTGGTAGACTGGCATACAATTCTGGCTCTTTCTAAGCAAACCATAATAATGTGTTGAGGGCATGCAGTTTAGTTTTCATATTCCTTCAACTGATAGAAATCAATGCCTCATCCGAGACAATAGGAGGTCAGGTTTTTGTTTCTGCAGGGATTGTGCTTTTGTTGAAATTCTTCTCCATGGTTGATTCAGTTATTTTCAAGTTCATAAAGAGATGAGATGGCATGCTGATTTTAAGCACGAGATCAAGCTGGGTATTTGTAAAACGAGAATACTATCTTGAGCACGCAAATTCAGGGTAGTGTCTATTGTTGATTCCATGACTGAGTGTCGTTACAATCATTTGAACAATCTTTTGCTTTGCTGGTTTGATTATCTTTTTAAAAAAAAAACTGGATGAATCTGCAAACCATGTAAAAACCCTCACACACTCCTGATTGTGTTTTGTGAATAATGCCTCATTTGACGAACAAAAAGACCGATTGGCATTGTATGAAGACAAAGATATATTCAGGTAGTTTCATGCTGAAATAGTAGCAAATCATATAAATTTTCTTGTATTTGACTTAAGACATGCACTGTGTACAGTATATATACATGGAAAAAAATCATAGCAATTTAGGAAGTACAAAATATTCAAATGTCTCCCACTAGAGCTGAACAAACTTTCATATAAAGCAACACCTTTTGTGATTCTAAATTTTTACAACCGAACCTAGCTTTATGTATAAATTTCATATGTTGATAACAATGAATAATGTAAGATGGATTAGTTCAGAGAAAGAAGAAAACGATTAAATTATATTTCATGTTGATGTACGGTGTCAAATAGGTTCCCTCTTCACACCCACTCCTGTCCCTAACTGACATCAAGAAACAAGAAAATTCGGATCACTATCTTATCTCTTTCTGCATTGAAAGTAGCAATATCTAAAGTCTACTCTTCGGAAAATTATAGAAAATTCAGTCGTAACATTTTACTGATTTATTTATTTATTTATTTATTTATTTATTTATTTATTTATTATTATTATTATTATTATTATTATTATTATTATTATTATTTTGTGAGAAAGCTTGCCTGTAACTTCCCTTGGGTTTTCCAAGGTTCTTCCTCCACCAGTTTTACTGGCCGCCATATAAAGTCTATTTTGTGCTGAAAAAGTCGTTAAACCCCATAACAACAACAACAACAACAACAACTATTATTATTATTATTATTATTATTATTATTATTATTCACAAGAGTAAAGTGAATTGCCCATAGTAACTGACATGGGCTGATCTGGTGCAGGATTCGAACCTCCTCCACTTTTAAATCAAATGAAACAATTAAAACAATGAAAAAGTATGGATGACATATTATGAAGAATCCCAATTTTCTCAATGTGAATAATCTATAATTTCAGAGAATCCTCACTTCTTTTAAAGCTTCAAGATAATTTTAGAAGTGGGTAGATGAATGAAAACTATAATGAATATGAATGCAAATACATTTGCAATAATAATAATAATAATGAGAGAGATAGTGCGTTAAAATACTGACACTTAAGAAATGCAAAGATTTTCCTTGTCGTAAAGAGAAATGACAGGATAAATAAAGTTGTCGATGGTCAGCTGGCGTGCTCACCAGAAAAGTGTATACATAATGTCATTCGATGAATCAGTAATGACTTAGAGATCAGATTAAACATATAGATATAACAAGAATGTCATTACCATGGAAAGGTGAGTACAATAATTTAATAGGTAAGGGAAGTGCAATTATAGAAATAAATAAAACGATGATTCCAACATCCATCATTGTCCTCGTGCCACAATGACTACCAGTTACGCATTGTTACAAATGTAACATGAAAACAGTACCTCTGAATTTTACATAAAAGAAACTTGAAGACCTTTTACTACATAAATCATTCTGAAGAAATTTTTTATCATTCAGACACAGATTCAAAGACAATTTCTGTGCAAGGTTGAAGAAACGCGCTATTTACATGACAGACTTCTATACTATACTCCAATATTGCCATCTTCCCAATATTTCTCCCCCCCCCCCCATCTCTCCTTTTTTCTTCCGAGCAACATCTATATACATCTCGATCTCTCCCAACGTAACTGGTACATTTTGAATAATAGCTCCAAAGGACAACTGTGTGATGTCTTATTGTAAATAAATACACAAGACTGCCTTCATTAGATTCCCCACACAAAAGACTAAGCAAGAACATATATCAAATCAATCAATCTCTCTTTGGTAACAATTTAAATAGAACCCTGTCCTCAACTATTCTTTTGTAACATTGGTCATTAAAAAGGCACCAACCACAGTTGTAATACATGAGGCAGAAATACGATAGTAAAGTTGATAAATATTTTAAAATATTTACTTATGTGCCAATACACCAGAAGGTTAATCGACATATCGTTGGATATTCGCTGCCAAGTTACTAATCTAAGTTACTTAGTGCCGATGTAAATGGGGTACAGTTCTTGCCAAAGGACACACCTCGGTAACCGACATAGAACGATACAACGGTAGATGTGGAACCCACACGATCTCGGTCACGAGCCCGACATGCTAATCACTGATCCACGGCGGCACAAAAATAGGTGTCTTTGTCATTGTTTCGTGATAATGTGTCATTAAAACATTCAAAATTGTGTGCTTCTTTGACTTTAGGATAAAATGTCGAAGCACGATAGTTTTACAGTCAGTGTGTTTGAACAAAATGTCTTCTCGAACGTACAGTTATGATCAATAAGTATTATGAGACAGCAAGAAAAATCTGTTTCTGGAATCTAAAAATCATACAGTTAATGGCATTGACAAAAGACATTGTGTTTCAGTATCGTAACTTCAGAAAATAAATTATTTCAGAATGCACAGTATTTAAAATTTAGAATGTCTCCTATAAAAGAATTATTTTATCGTTAGAAATTTCTGACTCATATTTTCGCAGCAACATTACGAGTGTTGTTGATTTATAAAGATCAGCCATTACTCTTTATATTCTGTTATTCTTTTCAATATCTCTCCTGTATATCCCTCTGCAAGTTCGGGGATGTAGAATAGGAACGATAACCCTCCTGTATGTCGTAAGAAACAACTAAAGGAGACAACCGTGATAGTATACCTATAATTACATATAGGCAGTAGGTACATATGGGCCGGGAACCAGGCTATCATAATATGCAGCCCGTGATAATGATCCAGCTGTGATGGTCTTCAAAAAATTTGATTTCGAATTAAAAGATTTGAACCTTTTGCCCTTATCTTTGTCTTGTATGACCTTTGGTGGTACCTAACATAAACATCACTAATAGCAAAAACGGTGCTGATGTGCCGTTAAACCCCAATACAGACAGACATACAGAGATATACTAATATAATAAGGAGAAGCTAAATTATTTTCAAAGGGTGTGAACCATGTTTTATGCTGTTGTACGAGTGTACATTGTGTTGTCTGGCAATTGTTTTCTTCTTTGGACATTGAACCGATTTGTTTCTTTGTGGAAAAATCTACCCAGGTTATTGTAGCTTCAAATACGCACAATGCTAGGTATCACGACAGCCAAGTAAATGAAAGTTCAAAGGGAAAAATTCTACTAGAGGGGCTGTGCCTGATGTATACAGTATTTACTTATCTCCTTTTCACTGAAGCTAAATAATTATTTTAATATTAAGCCATTTCCATAACATGTCATGGCCAACAATACTAGATTCCCTGATCACTATTCTCCTTTCAGCTACTTCTTATGTTCACTCGGGTTTTGACTTTACTGTACCATACTATAATGACTGTCAACCTTCATCATATATCATGCGTCAGCCGTATTCCCTTTTTTGAACTGTACGAGCAGATGACTATAAGGTCAAAACTTAGAACCGAAATGATAAAAAAAACCAATCATATGCCTAAATGTTTCTATTATAATTACTAAGACCGGCTTGATGAATCTGAAGTTCTCTTACAATTCCTTTCATTAATGTTGATTTATTATCGATGTCAAAGGACATCAAGATATGTATTAAGCATAGGTTTTGAGGTATTTTCATGAGTGAAACGGTACCAAGCTAGTTTGGTCTCCAAATCCGTAATTCTCGAAACTTTCAGCGCAGCCCGACAATGAATTTTCTGTCTTTGATGTTATTCTAAATCAATGACCTAACCCGGCCTAACATATTATCCTAGCTCCTGCGTCTTCACAGTCAATACGAATCTTTTTAGGTCTTTACAGACAGGCTTGTGTGTAACCATAATCACTGTCGACAGCGATCTTAGTCGGGATGTATTTAGTTACATGGCTTCAAATAGCAGTATACGGTCTAGTTCATAAATCAAATTTAGAGTGACATAGATACCTAGAAGGAAGATTTATTGATGGGCTTCACCTCGTAGTTTTCCTTTACATTATGCCATCTTCGCTGATATATTTACCCTAACTATGACAATTCAGAGTGCTACAAAGGTATAAGAATATTTCAGGTACCATATAGAAGTTTCAAATTCATATGTGGTTAGCTGTATTATTATCGTCCGGATATCTCTTAGTATTATATTATACTATCAAAAATTATTGGACCACACACATTGAATGCCCTATGAACACACTTGAATGGTAATGACAATACTGATTAATTTAAAGTCACTTATTTTAATGATGATATAGCTGGAGTTTATGTATATGACAGACCATGTATGGAATGTAGAATGTGGTACCAGTCTATTTATCCTTACTTCCGTGTGTTATGTAATGAAGGCCTTATTATGTAATGACGGCTTTATCAAGCGTCTTCAAAATAAAAAAGAGCTGAGATTGGTCAGTCTCGATGCGTCTGTTTACTGTGACATAATCGTCGATGAATTTTCAATACCTAATTTGATACGTATCGAGATTATTTTAAAAAATGAAGGAAACTTTGAAGGATGTTTATATCCTGGGGAAACACTCGAGTGAGACAGACATATAAGCAGAGAGAGAGAGAGAGAGAGAGAGAGAGAGAGAGAGAGAGAGAGAGAATGCCTTAGTCCATAGATGGATTTTGTTAACATATACATCTCATTAAACTTGTATGTACTACCGTATAGATGGGTCATGGAAATAGTATCAAACGGCAAATCAAATCATGTATGCAAGGGACCACGTGCGGCCGAGTGGTCTGAAGCGCTCGCCTTTACCGATCACAGCCAACTCACCTGTGTCATCGTGGGTTCGAGTCCCGGTCTCGACCAATGTGGGTATGTGAGAAAAAGTACCAATATTTTACTGTTGGCAGGTGGTTCTTAACCGGGAATTTCTCGGTGTTCTTCCAAAAGTTATACTCGCCGCCATCTATAGCCTATCTTGCGCTAAGAAATGGCGATAAGCCCCAAACAGCAATATATAATGGTCACGTGATCAACATCAGTCGCTGATGAAGGCAGTGTGATATTGCCGAATATTTCTAACTCTGAAGATATTTATGCTCTGAGTATGGGAAATTACTAATGATCATGAACATAAATGCATGTTCTTTCTGGATAGTTTTGTTTCAGGTTGAGTTAATTAATTTTTTTATCAGGTAAAAATGAAAAGTGAAGTTTAACATAAACACAACAAACATATTTTATATCATCCCTTTCATTCAGTAAAGATGGTCGTAACATAAATGAATCTACAATATCTTAGTCTTTTGCCGCTTAGACCTTTTCCTTGAGGAACAAAATATTATTCCTTGAAATTATCAATTACTCTTAATCAGTGAAGGTTTTCATTAGATTTAAGAATGTGTGTAACACACACACACACACACACACACACACACACACACGCGCGTATTTGATGCAAATATGATTTTTTTTTTATTTGTGTGTTTCTGTTGATTTTTCATTCGCATTTTCTTCCTCATTAACAGAGACATAGATATAACCAACATTCCCTTCATAAGCAAAGTTGCCACACATGAAAACATATGTAATCCACTCATCTAAGACGTCTGTACGCTCCCATACATGTAAGGTATGCACAGTGTATAAAATAAGTTAAACACAATGCATGCAAAATCAGAGGCATACGTGTATTATATATGTCTCTGGCACAACATATCTGGTTCACAAGTGAACAAATTAAACATGCAAAGTGGTTGAATTAACAGTCGTCAGTTACATGTTTTACATGTGTTTTACAGATATGAACACATGTTAATATATGTGAGAATTACATGTATTTTACCGTGTAGATCACTTGTGTTAACATAGTATGCCATACGCTTCCTATGTATAACTACGGCGGCGTATTGATTTATTACTTCAAATGATAGCCCCTTGACCTCTTATATTAAAAATACACACAGTGCTGCTTTTATATATGCGCCAGGGACATTTCAATTTCTTTGATTCATTTGTTACTTTATTTGTCACTATTTAGATGGGCAAATAAATTAAGGTTAGTTTACCCTTAATTTATAACATTTTGTATTAAAGAAATAAAGATCAGTAATTCATTCTTTGTAACATAAAATATAAAAAAGAACTATACAAATGGGCGGCAAAAAAAGTTTAAATGTAGTTAATGTTTCAATAAAACCCAAAGCTGATTGGAATTTCATCGGATACGTGTTGTGAATTTACTAAGCTGGCATTCAAATATACATTACAGATCACTTTTTGAGTGTCAAATGAAAAACAAGATGTCGTCTGACGAACAAGATATATCCAATAAATAGTAGATTATGCTAAATGTACACCGGATGAAAATACTCTTGCTTTGCCTCTCTTTTATGACAATGTTGTGTGTCTTTCTCAGGTGAGTTTGA